>WHYT01017917.1:923886-944370 GCA_009806455.1 Tetrax tetrax | reverse complement strand
AAAAAAAAAAAAAAAAAAAAAAAAAAAAAAGGGAGCAAATAGACACATGCAGGCATAAAACAAAGGGATTTGTGTTTCATTTGTAAAACAATTTGTCCCTTCTTTTTCGCCCACCTTTCTCTCTACACTCTTCTGGCACTCACTGGAGAAATAACAGCTGGTTTAATGATATTGACGGACTCCTTTCTTCTGCTTTGTAAACCTCTTTTCTGTACTACTGTACAGGGGCTGTAGGGCATAGCAAGAACAAGATTGAAGTTTCATTACTATATCCCCTTAAGCAAGTGTTTGGAATGACTAGCTCACCCAGCTGTCTGGATCCCTTCTGGGTGAGAGTGCCAGGGCAAGAGTCTAGCAGCCAGCTCACTTGTTAAAAGGGAGGGAAAGAAAGTGGAGAAAAGGGGGAGGGCAAGACGTAATTGGATACTTTTTATGTATTTATTATCTCCAGTGCTTGATCTAATTTTTGCAATATAGAAAATGTATTTAGAAGGTTACAGAACTGTGGAATTCTGTGTGAAATACATGCACAGTAAGACACGTTCATTTTTAAGCCTGTTTCAAAATGCCGTGGTAAAGTTCTTTGTTTTCAGGCTGCATTTGTGTTGCCAAGGTCTAGTAGCAGTGCTGTAGCTTGGTCTACGATGGTCTCACCTGCCTTTCCTGTGGTGGTCATTCTGTTCCAGAAGAGCCGTATGATCCCCTTTATCTCAGAAGGGGATCCAAAACACACGTTTTGCCTACTCAACACCCTTCTCCAGTTAGTCCTTAGAGCCTCTTTCTTTTTGTGACAATTTCTTAAGGACAGTTATGATCTGGCAGGATTGTTTACAGTGGTTTCAAGAGCTGTGAGCTGTAGTCAAGGAGGTCTGGGATGGAAGAGAGGGAAAAGAAAGCCTAGCAGCTCTCATAAGCAGCACAGGCAATAAGTTTAGACAGGAAAGGAGTTGGTGAAAGAGTTGGGGTGGTAAGCAAGGAGCAAGTAGAACAGGACAATTTGTCTCTTTAGGTATTGTTTCAGTCTCCCTTGAAAACTCAAGCAAGCACTGATATGTCAAATATGTCTGCTTCACATTTTCTTTCTAAATGAAAGCAAAAAGCTGCAACACTTCCATCAAAAAATATTAGAAAAAAAAATAATAATAAAAATCTGAACACAGTAAGCAAACAAGTACCAAGCTCAGTGCCTGCTTGTAACTTTCTCAGACAGTTCCCTCTGGGCTGACATTTTTCATGCTTGAAGTAAAGAAGCATGTATATAAAATACACATGCACGGTGCTACTGTAATGGGAAGTTTTGTCAAAATCTCAGTGATAGAATTTTATATAGCTTTGGTGGTGCTAGTTTTTTGTATCTTGAACCAGATTAATGGTTTTCAGTTGCTTCTGTTGTACTGAGATGACATAAAATTCCGATATAATTGTCAGTGTGCTCCTGAACATATGCTCTTGCTGAGTCTTGCTTAGAGGGATCTGCGATCTGTTTCTGGCTGACCATGAACATACACGCACTTAAACAGTGCAGTTGGTGCCAGCATATGCAGAACAGGATTTCCCCTCCCCTCATACGGATGTTGTGCACGCTCACACAAACAGGCACCCTCTCAACTAGGGTCCTTGGAAAGTCAGGACAGGTTACCCCTGGAATTGTTTTACTGGGAAAATCAAGGGGTTGAAAGCAAAGGTTTTGGAGCAACAACTCATCACAATGACCTCTACAGAATTTTGGAACCTTGCTGGGAGTAAGTGCATCCCAAGAGGAGGAGCTGCCTAAAAGCGTGAACGTTTTTGTTGGTGGCAATCTGTAGAGTAAGACATAGAGGAGTAGAAGGGCTGAACATACGAGCTTCTTGGGGTTGGAAGGACTTTGCCTTTGCAATAATATAGCACAATTTTTCTGCTGTCTTTATCTTTCCCCATAAGTATAACGCTCAAGGCTTAAATGCTACATGGCCCGTGCATTCTTATGGTTACCAAGATGGGTGAATTTTTGGCTTTGCTTCCTTGCCACTTTAATATATTGTTTTATTCTTTAATCCCCCCTAAGACTCTTTAAGCTCTTTGAGCCATTGAAATAATCTTTCTTTCTGGCATCCTCCTTTCTCCATTCCCTCTCCCTTAGTCTTCCACACTGTGCACTCCATGTGCTTGACCGGGAGTTGCAGTCCGATAGCCTTGTTTATTTTCCCTATATTGCAGCAGAGGATTTGATTGATTGCACTAAGGCAGGTTTTGAAATGGATATTTCAACAACTCCAATGCTGGTTGTCACGACACTGAAGTACGAATGTGTGTATGTTGTACCTGCCTCCCAAGTGTAACTGGAAAAAGAAAACATATATTGAATAATGAAATCAAATAGAAATGCATTTAAAGTAATAACAAAACCAGAGTAAACATCCTCAGTGTGTCATTTTCCTTAAAGGAAAGCCTTTGCAATTTAACTCCATAAGCATGTACATAAATAATAGTATGAGAAGAGACAGTGTTATTGTCTTATGTGTAATGCACACTATCTGCTGTGCTGTTAGGAATCTGAATTCATTCACACCTCTGTGATTTTGTAAGTACCACCAAGTTATACACTCATGTTTTGAAGATTCCTTTACTGCTGGAATCTTAGATTTTACAAAGTAAAAGTACTGTGTGAATCTCCAGTATTTTCCCTGGTTAATGCTCTTGATGGGAAGGTTTACAAGGTGCATTTTGCAGGGTGTGCGCCATAAAGCTAGGCACAGCCCTTCCTCATTTCACTCCCTTGAAACTGACTTCAGGACAGTCATGCTTAAACTTTATAGCTGACCGTGCAATGGTATCCTTCCTGTGCTTCCCTCGTCGGCACCTCCCTGATAGTCTTGTCTTAATTCAGAGACCAGCCCCTTACATGAGCAGGCTGAGCCTCCTGGCATTTTTCACAGGAATAAGTACTACTTCCTCGAGGATGCTCTGTTGAGCTGGGCTGTTTTGAAGCTTTCCAGGGCAAAACCGTAATGGCAAATTTCAGATCCCTGAAGCAGACTTAAGAAATGGCACAGCAGTTCCTAAACCAAGCAGAGAAGACTCTGCTGGCAGTGCCTCCCTCCCAGGGGCTGGTGCCAAAAGGATGGTGGGTCCTGATGGCAGCTTCACCAGGGAGAGGCAGCCTGAGCTGGGAGAATACCTTGAGATGGAGCCACAGGGGTGCCTGTGCCTCCTTGCAGCCCCAGGTTTTGCAGAAGCTGCGCCGGCACCGGGGCAGCGAGGCAGGGCAATGCTGTGGCAGCTCGCAGCCGGGGCTGGGTGCTGCAAAATGTCCGAAGACCCTGAATGTTCTGAGTGCAGGTTGCTTGTCGCTACTATTTTCCCTGTTGCTATTTAGCTTTCCATCCTTTTCCTGTTTTGTTTATGTTCAGGCACACCTGTAGTTTCTATATAAGCAATAAGATGACAGCTGGAGCTGCTATATTAGAGTTGCAAACACTGCGGGCAAATAATGGATTTCAAATCACAACACTTTTTTCCATTAAAACAATAATAACAAAAAGACAGGGAATTTTTTAAATCAGCTGCATCTTTCCATCCTCTGCCTCTATCTCGTTAGCGCTGAGTTGAAGTAACACTGTTAGTTAAAGATTTAGAGCCCGTGGCATCCCTGGTTTTGCTTGGGGTCTCGGCCCTTGTTTCAAAAGGTGTAACAGTAGCACACTGTTTCCTGATGCTTACAAAACCATGCAGAACGCCAGGTCTCTTAGAGGTCTCAGTTCAGGGAAACACATAAGTATATGCCTAATTTTAAGGAGTTGAGTTGTCCTGTTTCCTTCTGTAGGATTACCTGTCACACTTGAAGTTAGGCAGCGCAGGGTAAGGGTCCGAGGGAATTGCGAACTGCAGCAGCTCAAAGCTGGAATAAGGAGGGGTCTGCCAGCATTAGTGCATGTATATGTAATTGGCTGCTTTAGCAATTAACATAGCTACTGTGAATATACCTGGGTTCTGAAAATTATTAATTTGCAAGCTTCCTCAATGTAGTCTGCCATTCAGTGTTATTCAGAGAGAAGAGGGATGCTTTGAGACCTCCTCTGCATCACCAGATTGTCAAAATACAGCTTCCTGGTGGATTTTGAAATATGTATAATTTATATTTCTGACCCTTATTTATTTCTTTGGAAAGAGAGTTCATCATTCATTCCTCTTCGTAATTTGATGCTGTTTGTTTATTGACTTATTTATAAAGCACCTCCGGCACGTGTGGCACTTTACAAGCAAATAATATTGACAGGTCCTTCTCTCCTGCAGGCTGAGCTCTCAGTTGTGCCTATTTCATACCAGCCTGCAGTGCAGCAGCACCCGTCCTGCAGTGACCTAGCAGGGACATTGCCTCAGGAAGGCACAATGGGTTTTGGAACTTTAGTACAGGTATATGAGCAGGCACTGTAAGAGGGAAGATAAATCTGCTGCGGTACCCTCAGAGGTCAGAGATGAAAGGAAAGGCAGAGCCCTTCACCTTCTCAGTTTTGGGAATACTTTCCCCAGCTCTACCATTCAGATTATACTGGTTTGAAGAGAAGCTGATGGCATGGTTGTGGCCCTCAGTTACTCTGCCTCTACTACTCTTTGCAGACCCTGGAAATCGGTTAGAATATGGTAGAGATGCAGCTGAGAGCTGATCTTTGCTGCACAGATGCTGCGCAGGAGTCAAGCTGTGTCCCAAAGAGCTTGCAATCTGAGTATCTACAGCAGATGAAGGAGGGAAGATGATCACCAAAAAGAATTTGAAGATGGCTTCTATCTTGCAGGTTCCCTCAGAATAGGAAGGTGCCTTCCTTATGTGGTTCTTCACCCAAAATTGCCCTGAGGTCAGTCCCTTTGACCTGGCAAAATAGGGTGGGGGGCTCACAGAATGCCTGTATTGACTCTAACCATGTTATCTCTAACCCCTGAGCACACTTTCTTGTTTATTGCTTCTCTACTGCTCAGCTTGCTTAGTGTGTTTAGTTTACCTGCCCCTCCTACCTGCTTGTTTGCCTTTCTCACAAAGCTCGCGCTTAACCTTCCTGTTTTTCCTGTCATCCACAGTATTAAAATTGAGCTCTCCTCAGCTCAAAGAAGTTAAATGCAGCAGTTTTGCTGCTGTGATGTTTCATTTTGGAGAATGTCTGTAGTTTTCCATTGATAACAGGCCAAGCCACCATCAGCGCGTAACGGCACTGAGCAAAAGAGATGGAAAGGAGAGCAAGAAAACTGCTGCCTTAATGGGGTTTGGAGCCACTAACAATCTCCAGAGTGTAATGTCTTAGATCCACACCTCATCACTTCCCCCAAAAAAAAACAGAAAAAGGAGGAAAAGGACTGGGGAGCCAAGACACTGGCTTTGCTAGCTTGTCTGCACTTTTTCTCCCCCCTCCTTTCCCAATCTGCCTTCAATCTCTAATGGAGAAACCTACAGCTCCAGAACTAATACTTTCCCATATTGCATTAATCCTAATTGACTTGGATATAAGTTCCCCCTCCTACTATCTTCAGCATGGCATTACCATCTGCCCCCTGGGAACCCACAGCCTCCTTTGCTTGCTGACTCTTGCTGGCAGCTTTTGCGCAGGAGGGAGCAGCTTTCCAGTGGGCCGCATAGGATGGAGGTAGAAGGACGTGGGCGGTGACCTTCTTGGAGAGCTCAGGACACAAACTATGAGAAGTTGCTGTGTTAGGGGTTGGGTTAGCCACGTGCTCTGGGGGGATTTGAGGTTGCAAATTGCTTGGCTCAGCATCCCCTTCCATCTGGGAGTGGGTGATGCTTGCAAGGCACTACTGGGTCTTTTGCAAGAATGGATGTTAATCAGGGTTTAGAAGGGAGTGGCAACAGATGCAGTACAGAAATTAGCTTGCATGTTGAGACTGAACTAGCCAGAGATATAGCACAAAACAGGCAAGAAGTGTTGTGGCTGATTTACATTGTGTCTTTATGGAGACTTCATTTAGTCAGGCATCTTGCCTTTCTCCTATCTGTTTCCTTGTCACTCCCTAGTCAACTTCTGACTTCTTTCTAATTCCCATCCTCCCTCCTTTTGTCCGTTCCAGTGGATATCTGCACTGCACTATCTTCCAGCTCCTTTCTTATAATTCGTATAGCTAGGATTAGTTAATTCTTTCTTTTTTTGCAAATGGCAAAACTGATGCAAAAATCAATTAATTGACTCAGAGTCACTCTGAATCAGTGAGCAAGATGGAACTCCTCCATCTCGTGGTCTAAACCCCACATCTGGCAGCAGACCAGTGCTGGTTTTCCACACTGTTTCCGTGGTTGAGCGGGGCAAAGCAGCAATCTTACCGTGGTTACTTCTCAACTCCATCCAGTTTTTTTGTGGTCAGACACACACACCAGGGGCAGTTACAGCTTGTGGTGGGGGCAAAAAGGGGAGTTGCAGCTGCATAAGTGGCTTCACTGTGTGTGTGTGGGGGGGTGTAACTGCAGGGGGATTACGTGGCCCAAATTGCTTAAGATACTACAGAAGTCAGTGCCTGTGCACGCTCTTCCATATCTGCAGATCTAAGCAATTTTTTCCCACTGTGCTGGGATTTGATATCCAGCGGTAAGATAGAGAACACAGGGGAGTGAAGGGGGATTAGTGCAAAAGCCTTTCTTGCCTTTGTCTCTTCTTCCACTCTGATTGTTTTTCCTTCTCAACTTTCCCACTAGTGGCTCTCTGTTCCCTCTCTTGTGTGGCAGCATCTTTCTTGGATCATTCTAGTCCTAATATTTTTCTTTCTGGAGCACTCTTCCAAAAAAGGTGTACCCTGGAGGACAGGCATCCAATTTTCATTGTCCATCTATGTCCCAGGCCAGTATGCTGGATGTTAGCTTTGCTCCCCTATGAGCTCAACAGCCCACGGCAGGAATGGGAGTTTCTTGTCTTTTCCTATTCCCCAGACTACCATGCTTATGGAAAGGAGGCAGAGAGT
Organism: Tetrax tetrax; assembly: GCA_009806455.1. Taxonomy (NCBI): domain Eukaryota; kingdom Metazoa; phylum Chordata; class Aves; order Otidiformes; family Otididae; genus Tetrax; species Tetrax tetrax. The sequence goes on along the minus strand of WHYT01017917.1, from coordinate 937,434 downwards.
TTTCTTCTTTCTTGTAATAAGTTGACTGGCTTTTAAAGACTCTTGACTTTCCCCTTTCCAAATACCTGTCACAACATTTTTGTGTGCCCAGCTTCTTTCCCAGGATGCCCTCGCTGCCCACAGCAATGGCTGGCCCTAGCTGGAGGTCTGACAGACAGGAGAGTGAAAATGTGAGCCCTGCAAGGGCCTGACTTCCAGATGAGTTCCACAAATCTCATTTTCCTCACAAAAGATGTGCGCATGGCTTTGAAGATGTGGGTGAACTACCCTTATCTATTGGAAGTGGCTAGAGGCTTAATTTGTTTCATGCTCTTCATTGAGCAATACTAATAGCAGAGTAATTTATGTAGGAGGAAGCAGTTGACGTGTAAGTCAGAAGACCTTGCAAAGACCCTTAACACATTTGGTGTGTTTTTTAAGGGCTAAGCTGTCGTAGATACTTTTCAGTTTATCCCACGAATGTGGAAATTACAAGTCCTAATCCTGTGTTCTGATGCGATGTATCGTGATGGCTTATGAGGAACAATGAGCTTTCTCTGAAGAGGACCACGCCAATCCTTTGCCTCTCTTGCCCCTCTGCTTCCTCCACATCCAGCAACTTCAGCTAGGTTGTCTGTTTTATTTACACCCCAAAATCTATCCCTGTGTTTTCAGGAGCAGCATAGGAATTTATTGTTACCTGATAATAGATAACAAAAGCAGTTGTTGAGGAGTTGGCCTGCCTAGTGTTTTGTTGTTATTTGGAGGTTTTTTTTAATCTGCTGAAGTCTGGATGGTACTACAGGAAACACCTTTGCCTGGAGGCCCCTCACAGTGCTTCGGAAAGGCCATGGAGTGCAGCTGAGGTGCTGTAGCTTGCAGACCAAGATCAAGTCCAAAAGAGCCTAAGGTTTACATTACTGTAGGGCAACACCAGAGGCTTGCAAGCAAATGAACTGACTCGAAAAAACCTTGAGAAAGCAGACAAATTACCAGCAGCAAGACCCTTTGATCAGGAGAATATATGCCAAAGTGTTCACTTGCAGAGTCCCACAGGACAAAGGACATTGTCCAGGATACTGTGACAGCAGAGGAGCTGGGAACAGGGAGGAACTCTCTTGGTCACTTAACAAGCAACATTCTCCTTCCAAACCTGGATATGAAAAAGAGACATGTTTTACACTTGCCCCCCCAGGCTAGGGCCAGGCCCAGCTTCCTGTCTTATTGTTCTGTGGTTTAACTACTATACTACTCTGGAAAAATAAATGAAGAAAGAAATCTGATAGTCCCTAAGTAATCATTAGCTGGTTGTCATGTCCCTCTGAAGACGTTAAATGCCGTTTTCCTTTCTCCAGCTTCTCTATCATGCCAGCGCTGCAGTTTCTGAACTCTTTTATTGCTCCGGTAAATATTGATCACAGTATATGAAAACCAATGTTGTCTCTAGCTACTTTGAACCTCACAAAGTCGCTCATGCCTGCCGACTACTGGGTGGCGGGGGAGATGGAAGAGATGGGGGAAGCGAGGCAGAGCAATCACACTTTGCTTCCTATGGGTCTTGTGGATGGCGTTACCGCACACAGCCCCCCCCCCCCCCCCCCCCCCCCCTCCGCCCCCAGCAAGCTCACATACGCTCGTTTGCAAGGCGAGGGATGGATTTATTTTTAAATGAACATTGCATGTGAATGAGTGTAGGAGGTTCAAAGCTGGAAAGACTGGAGTGAGGTGGTACCTGTGTTGCTAGAAATCAACAGAAGATATAAATCTTTGTGGATCAACTCTGGAGAAACTGGCTGCCTCGTGCCTTAGAGACACCAGTTTGGCTGAGAACAGGGGTAAAGCCCCTTAAATGTCTTTGCTGTGACTGGAAAGTGGAGGAAACAGATGTGGAGAAGGGGCTTTGTGGGCATTGAGCATGGAGCTGCAGTTGCCTGCAGGGCATGCGACCTAGGAAGGCATGTCTGCTGCTGCTGCCCCAAGCGTGGCTCAGTTCGTTCAGCTGGGTCTTTGCTCCAGTGTGCTCCTGACAGCCTGTCCTGGGTAGGCAACTTGTGCTGCTGCAGCAGCTGCAGCTTAGATTGCTTCCCCTGGGGTCAGGTTGCTGTCGGAGCATGAGAAGTGTTGGCTTTTTGGGCAGATTCAAAGGAGCAGTGAGGCTGCCTCTCTGTTGATGGAGAGGCCCTGCCCTGGTGTGTCTCCTGGAATGCTGAGGATGGAGGTGTGAGAACCAGGACCAAATTCCAGGTACATCTGTGGAGGCAAGAATGTTTCTGAATGACTGCTACTGAGAGATGGGGACCTGGCCGATCCTATTCAGTTTTCTGAGCATGTTCACAGTTTCAACTGCATCCAGCTGGTTGGTGAGGGGTGTGGGAGACAGTATTGCATGAATGCCCCTGGTAAAAAACGCTGAGCTTTTGGTACATTGTAGTTACAAATGTAACTGTGTTACTAAAGGAAATCTTCTGCCTTTTTTTCCATGATAAATATCATTATCTGTTGTATGTAGTAGCCTTTCATATCAGAGGACCTAGATGCCCTTTGTATTTAGATCACAAGTGAATCATTTGAGTGGATGCAGCATCATCCTGAGGGGACTCTTATTCACATCACTAAACCATCACAGAACTGGGAGCAATTAGGCATGATTGGCTGTCTTAATTGAGGAAAAGCCAAAGGGACTGTAATAATGGGTAGTGTATTGACAGAGCTCTGTGGGATCTTCAGGGATAAAAGTGTGGGGCGGGGGCAAAGCTGGTGTGGGAGCCCCAAGCTGGCATGGCTGCAGGGCAGCAGGAGCTGGTGACCAATCCAGGATTTGTAGTAGTACATGGAGAATAAACTGCTTTGGTGTCCTGTCAGAGGAATGGGAGGGTGGACTGAGTTGCTTGGAGGGGAAATGGACATCTTAACTGCTCCATGTTTAATCCTTGTTTCATACTATAAAACCAGCTAAAATCTGAGAAACAATCCCATTGCCATATAATGTATGCATATGTATATTTAACGAGCAAGACCAAACTCTTTAAATTAAAGTGAAAGCCCTCACAAATATGCAGCCTGCATGATAGCAGGCGAGGCTTCTCCTTGCTGTAGAAGCTTTTGAAGAAAACATCAAAGGTGTCCTCTATAGGCCCAGGTAGTGCCACTCCTTGTGTTAAATGTTCTGCATGATGTTAATTTTTTCCATGTAGCGAGCACACAACCACCCAGCTTCCATCCAGGTTATTTCTGCCTGACATTCAGGAAATGGAAAAAGAACAAATATGAGCCTGCTAGAGTACAAGGCAGGTGCACATTGCCCACAAACACCATTTTCTTCGTAAATCTCTGCAGTCATGTCCTCCACTCCTCTACAAGCAGATTCAAGTGAGCTTTGCTCCTCCAACCATGGTGGGCAGCATGCGTTCCCACCTACCCAGTGCTGGGACACTCACCTACCAGTTCCAGTTCTGCTGGTGTTTTGCTAAGTGACCTGACAGCTTCACCGAGGCCAAGGGCAACCCGTGAATACTTTATCAGGAGGTGGGGTGTGTGTACCTAAGTAGAAGTGCAATTAGGTGGATGAGCGTTGAGAGGATTTTTTTGTCTTAGGTACAAGAGAAAGTACTTGAAGTCTTAAAAGTGAGTTCAGAGTTGTGGAGTAGCTAGCGTTCAGGTGAGTTTTCTCTGCGCTTTCCCTTGGGGAGGGGAAAGCTTAGCTTTTCTATCTGCCAGCTTTCTAAAGATGATGGTGCAGGAGGTTAGGTTCAGCTCTGGCAGGTAAAGTGCATCCCCTATGAAACTTCCCACGCTTTGTTTTTCCAAGCTTGCTGCTCACTATTTCCCTCTCTGTCATGAAGTCCCATTAGTTTACCCAGGATGTGTTAGATACTGAGCACTGCTGACATTTTGGACTTGTCTTCAGAAAATATCTGCTGCAGTGCTGTGGTCAGGGCTCCCATGTTTTGCTGGGGCACTGCAGGGAAAAGAACAGGGCTGCTGGTGGTGCTGGCCACTTGTTCTTCTCAGCAGCATTCAAACAGGCAAGTGCAACCTAGTGCGAGGGATGAGTAAATGCATAGGAGGGGGCAAGGAGAAGGGTGGGTTTGCGCTCCTCTGGGATTGGGGTTATCTGTCTGTATGTGGGGGTTGTAAGCATTGTGCAAGTGTGCTTCTAAGGGATTTGTCTACCTGGTGTTTGTCTTACTGCCCATGATCATGATATTCAAGTGCTTTTAAAAACAGCAGGTTTCAGACATTTGCTGCTTTGCAAGGCTGCTCTAATTTGTGTGGGCTTCCCTTGGCTACGGACGTGTTCGTGTGGGGGAAAAAACAAACAGAAGTGTGTCCTGGGCACACACATGTGATGCAGTAATCTGGTACTCAGAAGCACCAGTCACGTTCAGAGAGCAGGAGAGGAAGGGAGGACAAGTGATGGAGGTCAGTTTCCACCACCCATACCCCCATGAAGAGCCGGCTTCCTTTAAACCACTGCTAACGGGTCTGCTGGGGGACTGCTCTGTAGCAGCAGAGGTGCCAGAAACAGGGTCAGCATTAATATGTAATTGACCTCCTGAATTAATGTTTACAGTAAGGAGCTGCAGGGGGGCTGATCGTTACTTTGCTTGAAGAAGAAAGCAGAGAAGACGGGGAATGGCGACGGCCATGGCAAAGCAGCTCATTAAATGGAAAGCTTTCTAAGGCACTTGCTTTCATTTTCAGCTTATTTGCAGGATAAGGATTAGTTTTAATTGTGAGGTTTTGCAGAATGGAAGTGCTTAATAGGCAGAAGGTGCTTTGTATTTGTGTGTGACCATAAACGGGGTGGGAGGGCAGCACAAAGCGTGGAAGGAAAGGGATAGCAGCACATGGAGAGGGAGCAAGCTGGAGTGTGGTACTAGGCAGGCACAGAAGGCAGCATCCCAGCTCTGGGCAGGGAGGCAGGGGCTGTGGAGAGTAAATCACAGAGTCTGAGGATTGCAGAGGGGTAATCAGGGACTAAAATTGGCCTGTGAGGACCAGCAGAAGGATTGCAGGGAGCAGACGTGCTCCGGGAATTGAAAGGGATGCAAGGTGGAAAATTTTTGATCATATACTTTCTACAGGGCAGTGGGTAAAGCAGGTAGAAAGTACTTGGTAGTGTTGCTCTTCTGAAGTTCCCCTTTGGAATAAATAAGTGCACCTACAGGTGTTCAGTAAATTCAGCCCCCACTTTCACATGCATGCATGGATGTTCATTCTGTGGGTTACTCCCATTCCCATTTTTATCTGAGGGCAATTGAGTTACAACTTGTCCTGCCACACGTCAATGGCTGAGCAGTAAAAGGGAAATCGGGTCTCCCAGCTCCTGATTGTCTCTGATAGCTCTTGGGCAAAGCCATTTCCTTTGAGTATCTTGCCACTGTCCTCCTCAGGAAGACTGACCTCAGTCTCCCTCCTTTTTAAACAATGACCTCTGCCTATCTAAACTCTTCTTTCCCCTGCTGCTCAGCCCCCTCACAGACAGCATCCTGGGAGGTGAGTCATGGTGTCAGCAGTCGCTGTCAGAATGAGGCGAGGGAGCCTGGGATTCTGCCACTGCACTGTCAGCAGAGGAAGAGAAATTCCCATGGCCAGGAACCTAAAATAGAAGCAGCTAAAATAGGCCAGGAGACTGCACTGCCCAGCCATCACAGTCCTCTCTTATGTACTTTTCCCATTACCTTTCATTCTGCAAAAGTACAGCTTGCAAGGCAGGTACAGCAGCAGCAAGAATAAAAGCTACAGCTTTCCATCTGACTTTCCTACCAAAATACCAGTGCATACTACACACATGCAGTCAACACAGACAGTGAGTTGCATTCCCATCTGCTGCAAATGACTGAAAAAACAAGAAAAAATTACAGATGAACTGTACCTGTCTGTGTGTGTTTGAATTTGGTCTGAAGAGAGACAGCTGGAGACACACGCGTCCTATGCAAAGCTGATATAATTGCTTATCACTGAAGTGCCTAACGTTTTTCATTATCCAACATAATTTTCCGTTGCTTATCAGTTTGCCAAACTGCTTCCATTTAGTTTGAAGTAGTTTCTGCTGTGTATTAGCCCAGGGCTGAATAATTGTGAAAATTTCAGCTAAAAAATCCAGAGATTAGGAAAACATATGTTGCCTTACTCATTTAAAAAAAAAAAAAAAAAAAAAAAAGTTCATGTTTCTGTTTTGAATGAAAATTCAGCATTTATGTGGTTTGGAAGAGAGATTGGAATTTGGCAGGTAAAGTAGCCTTGTTGTCAGGGATTTACCTTTTTCCATCTCAGTTCATATCTACCTAGACGTGGCCAAATTGCAAGCTTCTGAAAAATCTCAGTCCATACGTACTCAGCAGAGACTTGTTAGGGTTTGGCCACTAAATCTTCCATCTGTGTCAGTCATGCTCCATCCAGTCTTGCCAACTGCTGAATTATTTGTAATTCTCATACCATTTGGTGTTTTACTTAACTTTCTGGTTTCTGGAGAAAAGTGAATTTTTACTTTCTTTTGAAAAGAAAGTAAAGAAATTTTGTAGTCCTCAAAGGTGCACAGGCAAGCAGGGAAGTACATACTCGCAACAAGCAAATCTCATTCCTCATGCAGCATTTAATTCTTTCATATCATCTGGGTTTTTTTAAGGCTAAATGTGTACTGTTGGAGTTGATGAAGAATGAAGACATAGACATGAGCTGACTTGTTAATTTGAGACTCATAAGTTTGGAATAGAGTGTACTTGTTTGCAATATAAGGTGTTCTGTGTAATGTGTTATTTACAGTTTACTTCTATTTCAATATTTGTGCATACGTGGAGGGGCTGAGATAAGGCTGGCCAACAGACTGGGTGTGAAATTTTTCTAGTCAGACAGACTCTGGCAAAGATGTGTTATTTGCTTTATGGTACATAGATTTTCAAACTGATGTACTAGAGGGCGTAAGATGTAACTTAAGGTGGTTGTGAGTGGGAAGTAACCCAGGTAAGCCTCTTGCCCTTTTTTTTTTGGCACAAATACTTTGAAACCCTTTTAAAATGTTTGTTCAATGAACAGAAAGGAAAACAGAAGACATGCAGCTACTGAAAATGGTGTCTCTAGGATGCCCTCAGTGAGGTCTAGCACAAGTCTGGAAACAGATGGTCACACATCTGAAATGCAGAAAATTGTTAGACTTAATTTGGAGAACTGGAGAGCGGAATGCGGCAGAGCTAGCTCATTGGTCTGTCAGCGTGACAGTGAGCACCGGGCCACAAACCCTCTTGGTTTCTGAGGAACAAACCCTCCTGGTTTCTGAGGAAATGCACTGGGCGATGAGCCAAAGGATGAGTGGTTCTAGGCTTACCTCTTCCATAAAATTGGTGTTGCTGTTCTTGTGCCTTTCCTAATGCCTGTTATTAAATGAGACCTCGCCTCGTGGTTCCCAAAGAGAGCACATCACTGCCTCTCACTTCTAGAGCAGGAATGGGAAGTTTAAGGCAGAGTACTGATTGCCGAGCCAACATCAAGTTTCAGCTCTTCTCCATGTGGTTATGTTGCCCTTTTCGGTATTCCTGCTAACCTCACAGCCAGCAACCCCTTACTCCTCCTCTCTCCCATCCAAAATGCTTATTCCCAGCCTCCTGTGCTAAGAAGAAAGTGTATAATGCAGCTTAAAATATCTGCCTGTGGTCTGGATTTAAGAGCCCATGATCTAACTCTGCTGCTGTGTCACTAATACCGGGGTTGCTGTTTAACTTGGCAGTTAAGTTTTTCGGGTTTTTTTTAAAGCTGCAGCTTGCTTTCTGTTCAACTCAACTTTTGCTTCCTCTTGGGAACGTGTCCCAGGATATTGGAAAGACGTAACTGGATGATAATTTGCTGTCTCTCACATGCCACAGGGCCTGTTCTGATTCCCATACACTGACTTTGCTCTTTTAGAAAGATGGTGCAGATGTGTGGGGCTTTGCATAAAGAGCTAATTCTACAAACCTGTTTTCATGAAGCATGTAGGTGAGCTAGTCTAGCAGAAGTAGTTGTGTACTACCTTGCTGGTATAATTCATGTGAAAAGCAACCATTTTCTTTCTTTCCCCAACTCAACTTCAAAAAAACCCATGACCTTATGAGCGAAACAGAGCAGTCTATCATTGAGAAACTTGTTTACATCATTAGTTTTCCTGTAGACTTTTTCAGGGATGCTGGGTGAGTCACAGCTGTCAGAGGTCGCCTCTAATCTTAGCTTCCATACTTCTGTGCCTGTTTCTCTTCTCCCAAAGAATGAAAAGTACCTCAAGACTTCAAGGCATATGTTGCAAAGGAAGTTGGTTATGGTTATGAAATAAAACCTTTTGTGCCTCTCAAATTTTGAAGAGTTGTGGGGAATATTGGGTGATTTTGAGTCTCTTTGGGTTTCTCAGCTGGATAGGAAGTTGAGTAGCTCCATTGCGGCTGTAGTAGCAGGGTTAAGTGAGGATGTTGTTAAGTCTTTGTTATGCAGAGGACAAAAGTGGGATACCAAACTGTACATCCAGTGAATCACCTGTTCTTCTGACATCAGAAACTTTTCCAAAAACTTTGCCAAGTATTTTTGTCTTCTCTGTCAGCCTCTGGGGTCATCTTGGACAGTGTCCTTCTCTGCAGTTTTTTAAGGGGTGGCAGCTAACGTGACTACTTTGGAGGGAGACAGTTTCACATTGGCTCAAAAAGCCAGTTTTGGTTGTTCTGATTAAAAAAAAAAGAAAACCAATCCTAATTTCCTGTAGAGGTTCAGTGTTCACCATTTAGTATTCTCGAGACATTTGAGATAGATCAACATTTTGCTCTTAACTTGAAAATGACAATGGCAATTCACTGATTGCTGGAGATATACTCTCCATAGGGGTTGTGATGTTCATGGCCCTGGGTTGGTATTCCAGCCAAAGCCTGCTCTCATTACTTCTGGAAGCCTGTGAAGAAGTCTGGCAGTGGTTCACTTCTGTGGTATTGTTCCTGGTGTAACATTTCTGAATTGATCTGGGCTTCCTATTATTTAGAACTCTTTCTCTTGATGAGATGCTGGTTCTTGAGTGAACAAGTATATATGCAAACTCCTGTGTTGCTCATTCAGCCACAACATTGAGATTGATATCTCAGCTGATTTCCATGAGGCTCTGTGGTGGCTACCATTGTTCAAAAATACTTAATACATTGGCCACATGAAAGAAAATTCAGACTTCTTTGAGAAATGGCAGAGGATCAAGGTAATAATCTATTTTTAATTAGTACAAAGTTTTGCCACAACTCATAAAACCTGCCTTCTTCACTTACTATTCCCAACTATAGGATTTTAGGAAAACACTGTTATCCAGTTAGCAGTAATGCAGTAAGCATTAATATTATGAAGAGATATTGGAGGGAAACAGGTTGTGAAATACTTATACTCCCTTGTTTAAGCTTGATAGATAATAGTTGAGAGAGGAGGGAGAAGAAAAGCTTTGATTGTTTCTTGTCAGCATACATCTTTTTTTTCTTCCAGGGAAACAGAGACAAAGCAAGAGGTACTTTTAGGGACTGCAGCATCTTAGAGAACACATTACTTTAGAAAAGATGAAAAATTTCCTGATGATTATGTTATAAAAATCACTATTTTTATACCTGTGTCCTTCTCTTAACTTAGGGATTTCATACAAGGAATTTCTCTAATGTCTGTCAGTTGGGTATAGCATGCCTGTAACATAATACATACAACTTTAAAAGCAAGGATATTAAAACTTAGAGCTGTCATAACACTCAATTCCCTATTCTTTGTCTCTTCTAGAAATCTTCCAAGCACCCTAGACAGTGCTTTTAACTCCTCCTGGGACAGACAACCTGCCTAAATGCTGTCTCACACAAGGAATACATGAAATGTGGTAGACTCATCCAGAACTGCCAGTTTCAGGGAACAGGGCAGCATGGTAACTGGGTGAAGGGGCGATGATAAGAAGTCTGTCACGGTTTTGTGAAAAGACCGTGCATTTTATTTCACGTGGCTTTTTGCTTTGAATTTAGTTGTAGAGGCTACAAACAGCCATGGTATGCAGGATGTGTATGGCAACCAAGCCAGTTCCTGAGATGCAGTGGTAGAAAATGATGGAATGGTTGTGGATAATCAGAGTGTAGTAGATGATGATTACAGCTGAGGTGCTCAAACCTTCAGTGTAAGGGAATGAAGTTATCTTTCTGAAGCTCTCTTTAGCAAATTAATCCATATCGTATGACCATAGATCTGAGAAGGTAAACAGCACTGAGCCGAGGCCTCTCTTTTGGAAACAGCAGATTAGGAGACAGGCTTCTGGTTTTGAAACATACTTATTTCTTACACTGAGTGAAATATTTACCATAGAAGAGCTTTAAACCTAAAAATTATTGAAATTTTTATTAAAAAAAATAAGTTTTAATAGCTTTTCAATGATATGTGCTGTTAATGAGAGACTGACAAGAAGAAACAACTTCAGTTTTAAAAATCAAGACATTTGAGGATTATAGGTACCAAAGAAAATATATCTTGCCTTGAAAAGAAAAGATGAGCAGAAAAAAAAGACTTTGTTTCTTATGACTTCATTTTTTTTCCTGTACTCTGTGTTTAATTCATTCAGATACTACTCTTCAGTGTCTCTTATTTGAAAGTTCTTAAAGTAATGCTTTATTGGAAATTTCCTGTTTAATTTCAGGAAAACTTCCTGAAAACTTCTTGCTGATAGCTTTGGAACTGTTAGCATTATAGGACATAAATGCCACTGGGGACTAGTGATGTGTCATGGGAGGTAAAGTCTATATTTGATATAGTTGAAGCCTCTATAAACTCACTAAAAAAGAGACTAAGTTGTCTTTGTGCTGAGTGCCTTCAGCAGCAAGTTGCAGGCTGAGCATGCTAGCCCTTTGTGTTACGGAGCAGTTAGGCCGAGGTAATTAAAACCAGTATTAAGACTGTAACTGAATTCTGTCCAGGAAAGTGCCTCTTACCTTTGAGCTTTTGTAACTGCTGCAGTATCAAGATCCTGTTGTTACTTTTGTTTATTAGGCAGGACTTACGGGATCAGTTGGTACAAGTCTTCAGTCATTTATTCATATGTCACAGCCTCCTACTCAGTGGGACAAAAAGGTTCCTCTTGCAAACAAATCTGGCAAGAGCCAGATCCTGATGGTATTTGAATTAGTGTTTTTTTTGCAAGTGTCTTCAGCTTCCCCAGATCCTGCCCATAGTTATGTAGTTTGGTCCTATGTTGCACCAAATCCAGCTCCTCTTTTCCTTCAGCCTCTATCAGGGCTGAGTCTAATTATGCTACACACTGGACAACAAGCAAGCATTGTGCCGGTTGTGCAGCCACCACTGCCTGACCCTCTCGCTAGCTGCAGCTAAATGAAGACCCTTGGGGAAATCTGCAGGAGGCAGCAACAGCCGTAAATGGGAATGACATTGAGCGGTGCCTTGTCATTTAATGGGAGTCCTTTTGCCTTCAGACTTACTTTTCGCCAGTGAGGCAAAGATGTTCCCTCAGGAACTAGAACTGGATCTTTTCCCCTCTCAGGGAGAGTTTTTATAAGGAAATACAAAGCTAACAGGGCTTGTTTCCTTTGAGCATCTGCAGAAAGGCATACCAGGTGGCAGTGAGAGTTTGCGCAGCAAGGGAGGGCAGTTGTCTGGTCACAGGGAGCAAAGTGCCTCCACAGAGGAAGGAAACAACATAGAAAGAACAAACCAGTCATTCAGAGAAGGAAGGCAAAAGCATTCACATGGTGCCAGGAAGATTTTTCGCTACCATTACCAAAGCTCATAAATACACAGGCAATTAAGACAGAGAAAAACAGAAGGTTCTTCTCTCTCCGTTACTGCACATCCACTGCCTGATGCACTCTTCCTAATTGCCAGAGATTGAAAAAAAGAGCTGTTCGTGAACAAAGATCTGCTCATATCCTTTCCAGGAGCAAATGTAATGGATGGGAGCAGGCAGATGATCAGCTAAGATCTGCCTCTCAGCCCACGTTCACCTTCCTCAACGCCTGGTCTCCAGCTTAATGCTTAGCCCCAAAATTATCTCCGTTAAGTCACTGCTGCAGCCACTCTTTTTGTTGCATTACAGACATTTACAGGCAAACAGAGAACAGCAATGATGTAGGTCCATAGGGATAAAACTACGCACAGATCATTTGTGCACATGGGTAGTTTTGCACTCATCCAGGCATGAAGTCCCTAGACAGTATATACAAGCCCCGGAAGGCTGTTGTATAGGCAAACATATTTGTGAGTGCGGCTGAAAACATCTGTTCCAGTAAGGGTGTTCACAGGATGAAAATGTCTGGTTTAAAATTTCTTACTGGAATGGTGGTGACCTCCTTGCCCTGGCTGTGCAGGTCCTTAGAGACAAGCTGCACTGAAAACAGAGGGCAGCACACAAAGGCATACCTTTTCCCAGTGACCGTAGAGTCACGCACAACTCCGGTTCAACTCTGGTTTTGTTGCTATGGCAAGTTTAACCAGTGTGGACTGAAGTGAATAAATACAGTTCATCTCAAGGCTGTATTAGAGGCAGGTGCAGTTTGCCCAGGGAAGGGCTTGGTAATGGGTTTGAAGTTTTGAGTCATATCTTAAGCACGATGACTGTAATTTGAGTTGGCAGCAGTGTCAATTCCAGATGTAGTGACAGTCGGCTAAACAATGCAATGCAGGAATGGCTCAGGAAGATAAAGAGCTGCTTCTGAAGCAGTAAATTGAGAAAAAAAACATTACTTCCTCTGTCAAGACGTCAGATTAGTGTTCAGAGGTGGTGCAAAAGACAAAGCTCTAACAATTAATTAGGAAACAGGACAACCGAAGACAAAGTGATGCATTTGTCTGTCACTGCAAATCTGTGATCCATCTGCATCTTGCAAACCAAACACAGTTTTGGTGCCCGCCTCTAGAAGGGATGAGCAGAGTTAGAGGGGGTCCAAGGCAAGGAGGCACAGGGACTGATAGGCACAGAGTGGCTTCCCTGGGAAAAGAGATTGAGTTGCTTATGGCTCTTGAGAGATGGCCCAGGAGGAACATGAAACAGGTCTGCAAAATCACCACTGGAATGGAGAAGGTGAACACAGAGTGGCTGTGACCATCTTCTTACAGTTTAAGAAGAGGTTATCAAATGACATATCCAGGCAGTAGATTTAAAATAATATAGTATGCAATGTCTAGTTATTGCATGGAACTCATTGCCACAGAATAGTAAGGTGATTAGAAATAAAAATTGTTTTAGCAAGTCATTTGGCAAACTCCATGGAATGAAAAACCCTGGGGCTGCACACAGAAGGTTGGAGGTCCAATGCCTGCCAGATGAAGTCCCAGAGCCCCAAATTAACAGTAACCAGGAGAGCAGACTGGGCAAAGTCCCTTGGGCACAGGCTTCTTACCCAGCTTTCTTCAATGTCTGCTGCTAGAGGCAGAATACCAAACCAGATGACTCCTGAATCAATACAGCTGTTCTTATGGCCAGTTAGAAAAAGCACATAATATGTTTATAAAAGTTCCAGAGATGGCCTCGGTACTTTCCACAAAAGTTGACATTTGTTTTGAAGCATCAGAAGCCTGGGGGAAAAAAAAAAAAAAAAAAAA
>WHYT01017917.1:851160-922244 GCA_009806455.1 Tetrax tetrax | reverse complement strand
AAAAAAAAAAAAAAAAAAAAAAAAGCTTGTGTTTAAATATGCTTTCAAATTTAAAAGATGTGAATGGGACAACCTAAGTAATTATAGCCCTGTCATTCTGATACCATTTTCAGGTGAAATAATAGAAAAACTGATATGGGATTTGATTAATAAAAAATTAAGGAAGGGAAATATAATTAATGCCAATCAAAATGGATTTATGGGAAATAAATCCTGTCAAACTAATCTGGTATCTTTTTGATGAGATTATAAAATTTGTTGGTAAAAGTGGTAGTGCAGATGTGGTTAGACTTTTAAAGCATTTGTTGTTGTACCTCGTGGTATTTTTATAAAGAAATTAGGATAGTATAAAGTAACTTGCTGTGTATTAAATAGATTAAAAACTGGTTAAATATCACTGAAAATACAGTGGCAAACAGGGAATCATTACCACAAACATGCAATATCAGAGTTCTGCACAGATTGATTCTTGCTCCTGTCATATTTATTATTTTTATCAATATCAGTGAACAAGATGTAAAATCACCTGAAGGAAAGTTTGTTGGTGACACAAATGATAAAACGCTGCAGACAAATTATGAAAAAGGACACAGTCAGACATCCAGGGCAATGGCAGATTCCTTGTTAAGCTTAACTTAAGGAAGCAGTACCTATTTTAATATGGTCGATTATGAAGCATATATAAAGGCATACAAAAATACAGTAGTAGGCAGCCATGCTTTTAACCTAAAGGATTCTATTCTGGGAAGCAGTAGTTGTGAAAAAATATGCTAGTAGTCAGCTGAAAGTTGAATCCTTGTGCCAAACCATGCCAGAAGACATAGTTTGGAGGCTTGGAAGTATAAACTGGGGTATCTCAGGTGGGAGCTAGGGAAGTAATATATGATGTCCGTACTTGACAAGTGCTCAGCTACTGTAATACTGCCTTCTGTTTTAGTGTCCACAGTTAAAGAAAGCTACTGCTAAACTGAAGAGACGTCTCAGAAACTAGACATGGAAATTATGGTAATACGAGGGGCCATGCTTCACAGGCTGAGATTCCTGGAGAAGACCCTCTTCGGTTTATCTGTGGGACACCTAAGGGGTTGCAGTTTGTAAATACCTACTTAGAGAACCAAACTTTATTAAGAGGGCACTTCAAGCTAGCAAACAATGTATAAAAAGATCTAGTGGCTGGGACCTGAAGCCAGGCAATTTCACACTAGAAATGAGGCACAAGGTTTTTCAACAGTGAATGTAATTAAGCATTGGAACAATTTACCATGGGAATGTGGTGGATTCTCTATTACTGGCAATTTTAAAATCAATACTAGCTGTTTCTTCAGAACATATGTTCTATCCAAGCATTAATTAATTCAGAGCAGTCCTATAAGCTGTGTTATTCAGGAGGCTGGAAAAGAAGTTCACTTTTTTCCTTCTAGCATTTATAATCTCTATTTTCTTAACTATTGAGTAGTTCCCCCTCCACCCATCCTTTCCCCTCATCCCCCCCTTAAATCTTTTAACGCTCTTGCATAAATGACCAAAAATAGGATTTATTTTCCCTTTGGATTGGGTTGTATTTTCTATCTCCAGATTTTGAATATGAGTTTATTCTCATTGATGTTGATTTTGGCAATAGTTTGCTTGTAGCATCGTGTGCATTTTGCATGTCACAGTGGTAGCTGCAGTTCCCCTTGACAGGGTGGGGGGCGGGTGTCTGTATGGCTTCATTGGTGCTACTAAATAAAATGGTCCAAGAAATGTTTGCAGGCCCTGCAGCCAACTGGCACACCACCACTTTTATTGATATGGGTAAATTCTCTGACCCTTCAGAGCAGTGAAGCTGCATACAAACAGCTTGTGGGGAGTAGTTCCTCATGTACAGCGACCTCTGAACTGTGACCAGTGTGCTACATGCTGGCACAGGCCAGCATGGCACCAGTGACCACCATGCTCGTAGTTTAACAGCACAGACAGTTGAACAGTGTCCTTACCTTCTTGGTTACAGAGTACAGGTACTGCGTGTCCAATGTTTTTATTTGTTAGAGCTTGTCAGGAAAAAAAAAACAAAAGTTCAAAAGCGTTGTTTTGTTAGAGGTTGAAGGCTTTTGTGGAAAACAGTAGATGTGGGTGGAAATTTTGACAAGTGTGTCCAAAGAGTAGATTCAACTTTCTCAATTTGTTTCAATAATACAGACCCATTTCTTCAGAGTAGCATGAAAATATTTTTATTAAAATTCTTTGATAGATTTTCATCTGACTTTTCTACTAAATATTGTATATTATATTTTGTATTTCATATTGTAATGCTTTGACATTATCCACATATACCATGTCAGTATTGTCAAAATGAAACAAACCATCATCATTTTAATAAAATATTTCATTTAATTCTAATCTTGATTTTGCAGAGCTATTGTTCTGCAGGAACTTTCAAAACTTGAAAGATCAACTTGATTTGAAGTGAAAACAGTTAATTTACAGAACTTCCATCAAAGAAGGTGTCTTTTTTGAAGGGAGGGGGGATACGTACTACATCTAGGTATACACTGCATATTGCAGTGACTCTCATGCCCATGCTTTAATTGTCACTCTAACCTCACAAAATAAGTTTGTTCCACTTGCCTACAATCAAGGGTGGGGTTCAGCTTCAGATTGCAGACACCTAAATGCAGGTATCTGCTAGCCAAGTTTCTATGCTGTCATACATTACTGGTTCCTTACTGCCTATCTGTTCAGTCGAGTCAGCTGCATTGGTCTAGACTAGGCTGTGTTGGTCAGCAAAATTGCTCTTCAGACTCTGCTGCTGGTATCGACAAGAGCGTTGATTCAGTTGCCTAAATGTAGTTATCTGGAGCTATTTTAGTTGCCTCAAATTGTGAAGAGCTTCGCAGATGACTTGGATGACAATGTCATAGGACTTTTGAAAGACTTGCACTCTACTCTCTGCAGGTGATTCCCTACTGTTAAGTGTAAAAAGAACTGTAAAAGTATCATCCACAAAATTTAAGTAGCTTTTAGTTCCTTCAGCTCTATCTCATCTGCCTTGACAGAGCATGAGCCACCCCTTGGTGATAACCAAGAAGAGGGCAAAATCAAAATAGAAGAACTGCTAATTTTCTCCTTTTACTACTATCTTTTTTCTGTGCTATATACTTAGGGACAATCACAAAAATCTTCTTAGCTGCTGATTAGCTCAGGACAACACTGCTAGATTAAGGATCTGGGGGAAGGAAAAACCAGGACATTGAGTTCTGCTCCAGACCTGTCCTGGGGTTGGTAAGTTCTCTGAAGAATGACAACTAAAAGGTTAAACCCCAAAATTGGCTACTTCATGAGGACAGCAATAATGAAAATTTCAACCTGAAATTCTTGCTGTTGAATATGAAGTCACCCATCAATGCATATGAGAAACTCATGTCTTCATCTCTACTGTTCCATTAGCTGCATCTGCATCACTGCAGCAAGACCCTCAACTACCATACACAATTTCCAAGGAAATTTTTGTTCAAACAAACGCCTAGTGTCCAAGGAAGCCAATCAACCCCAGCAAAAATTCTGAACTCAAGAAAGCATACATTCCAGCAATTCTGTACCTATATCTCTGATATAACTTAAATGTGCCCTGGGCTATAACCTGAAACTGAGGTCAGCTATCATGGAATAGCCCAGGCTATGTTCCATGATATTTTAGGCTGTGAAAATCTATTATTCTCCAAAACAGACTGACCATGTTTTAATTGCTTGTTGGGAGTGGGCCCCTTGGGAGTGCTGACCCATACGCATGAGTGGGAACTCTCTGGCATAGTGTTGACTGGCACAGGCCAAAACTGTGTCAGGAACAACACTAGCAGTTCAGCAATGTTTGTGGTTCCAGTGCGAGGGAATGTTTCCAGGCACTGTTTAATTTACTAGTAGGGGGACAGGCAAGGAAGCCAGCTTGGAACTTTGTTATTGCTATTGATCTTGCATGAAAGGGTATTTCAGTGATGAGGAACAACATAAAATGAATAGATGGGAACGTACAGAAATAGGTCATGTTTTCATGTGGATTCAATTTCGGATCCTCTGGCGCTTTGTGGTGGTGTTTGTATTCTCTCGGTTGGCTGAACTGGCATCAGGACTGACTGCTGTTTTCTGTAGATCTATTGGCAAGGGAGATCAGCCCAGTTCTGTTCTGCAGCTGTTGTTGCTGAAGCTCATTGCATGTGTGCTATTTGTTTGCAAAACTTGAGATGCAGGGGTTCTGTGTTGGAGTTGTATTATAATTAGCCCATTCAGCTGTCAGAGTTGGGCCCTAGCCTTTGCTTCTATATAGTTGGCCAAGAAGCATTACGCTATCAACTATTTTTGGAGGATTTTCTTTTGCAGGGTTGTGATTACCTAGTGGATTCTTTGTCATACAGCAAAGGTTTGTTGTTTGTTTTTTTTTTTTCTTGGTAATTCTTTCATTTTTAGAGTTAAGCTCAGTCATTCATTAATTATGAAGCCTCTTTATATATAATTTAAAGGATATTCAATGTTTGTTCTCTGTAATAAAATTTAACTCTGTTTCGGTAGTTTGGGTTCATTTTTTCCAAGCTTGATCTGCAGCTTCTAGGCAGTGGACTATGAAAACCATCCTATATGAAGAATTAGATGAAAGGACCATCAGCATACAGTGTCAGCACCTTTTGATTGGTTGAAAGTTGGGGTTCGAAGAGTGTTCAAGGCGGCCAGTAGATCACAGGTGTCTGTGATGCCAGGTGTGTTCCTCTGAGCCTACCTGAGTGTTTTACTCCCCATGCTTGTTTGCATGGATTTCATTTTTAGCCTTCATCTTTGAATTGCTGTATGAATTTAATGAGACTGTGTTTTTCTATCAATGTAATTCTGAGTGCAAACCTGAGTCAAAAGCCTTTGTTTAAGCCTATGCCTCAGAAAAATACCTTTGCAGATTTTGTCTGATACAGGTTTGTTAATGAGCATCTGCACGGTAAAGTGGTTAGCACTTAGTTTCCTAGGGAAGAATCCCATTTGAATTCTCCGGATTATGTTATTGTTGGCCAGATATGGTAATGCGTCTTTCTTGAGAATACTGCTGATTAGATGGCACCTCCATGGTACATAAGGCTAAGTGTATTTTGGCTTTTGTGCATTTGGGGTAGTTAGTTCATCTGACCATGTGTGCTCCTGAAGGCGGTTGGGTGGACACCATGCCCCTCTCCCAATATCTACCTTGGAGCAAACTTCAAATAAACATATTGAGAAAGGGAAGGCTGCATGATGCGGAATGCCAGAAGGGCTGAGGTGTGCCAGAGCCACAGCAAGCATACAGAAGGTGCAGGGAGTGATGTATTTAAATATTTAGCCACAGTCGCAGGGAGGAAATTGCAGTCAGGCTAGAGCGGAACGCTTGTTAATTGCCGATTTTCTGGGCATTCTAGCATATAGGCACTCGCTCCTGTCTTGTTACTTGTTGAAGAGGAAAGGGGGTTGAAAAGGAAAAGCCGTTTATTTTTCTGTGTATGTTTTTAATTGTCCCTCCTGAGACAGGCTTCTGCACGGTCGCATGTTCAATCTGTCGCTTGCAGTTTGTTTTCTGGCAGCTGAGTCTCTGTTATTGGAATGCGTCAGCTACCAAGGAGTGACACTGCCTAACACAGGGTGGCCTTGGGGTGGACGGACTTGGTCAGACAGGCTTGGGGTACCTGTGAAGTTATTGTTAGTCTTTGAGCCAGGAGGAAGAGACTTCTTCCTCTGGTACCACTTGGAAATGTGACTCCCATCCTGGTGAGCTTCCATGGTTTGATGCTTTGTCTGTCCCACAGATCAGCTCACGGCTATTCTGAGATTTTCCTCAGAAAGGTAGTGCTGGTCAAAAATACTGTCTTGGCAGTTTAGGAGCTGACATTCTATCTTGTCTCATGGAGAATGATAAGGCAAGTGGTACCAGTCTCTTGCTGTTGACATCTCTCCACTTGGTGATGGAGGACAGCTGGGTCTCCACTGTCCATTTAGTTTTTAGGTTCTCCTGATGATCATGCTCTCACTTTCCAACTTCCTGACAGTGCTGTTATCACTGTGGCTGTAGAGCACAGAGGGCTGAGATGAACGTGACCCCCTCAAAAGCATCACGATTATTTGTATGGGCACGTTTCTACTGATGTTTCTAGCAGTGATGGCCACAATGCAGAGATATTCAGTCTCTGTTTAAATTGCCTTGTTTGCATTTTGGCTGCAGCAGCAGGAATGCACTGGGAATTAAATAATCCTGCTCCTCCATTGTCCTTTGCAGGCCTTGCTGAGCTTTGTGATGTGGTTAGACTTCCATTAGTACCAAAACATGCTGCTTCAGTGCTAGATTGGACTTTCCAGCAGTGCCCTTCTGTGAGCATATGGCAGCTGGCCATGTGTATTGTCTTACTCTGCGCAGAGCAGAGCTCAGGGAGGCAGTGGTTGAAGGGTGGGAGCTGTTTTCATTAGTAGTGCCTGCCACGTCATACACAAGCTTGAACCACAGATAGCAATAGTGGAGAAGCGAGAGCATGTGAAAGAGAAGAATAGATAGAACTTCTCTCCTACAGGAAAAGAAGTAAAGGCTGACTGCCAGATACCTCAAAGGAGCTCCTGCTAAGTGATTTATTCTCTGGAGAGCCTTGCAAGGGGCATTGCATTCCCTTAGTCCTTGGGAGGAAGCTTGGTCAAAGAGATCAAAAGTTTAGTAACTCAGTCTGAGCATAGATTAAACAGGAAAGGTAGGGTCTCACCATATTTGGACTCAAGATAGGATTTCTGGAGGAAAACAAGCTGAAAACAGTCTATCAGTTTACCATACTTGCATATATTCACTGTTTTCCGTCCCACGTTTCTCTCATATGTAATGCCCTTTTCCCCCCACTTTTCTCCTCGACATCCCCCTCTCCTTGTACATAGTTCCAATCCACTGTGTCCTAGTGACTGCTACCACATTTATTATGATTGCTCTGGAGTTTGAGGAGCAGTCACTTTATGGCATATAGTAAACTACGGCTACCAGGAGAAAATGCATCTTTCTGTGCTTTGAATCTCGGACCTCCTTGTTCGGGCAATCCAATACCGAGGCAACCAGAATCACCGACTAATTTGGAAGTATTTTCCATAAAGTCTTTGCATTCAGTGTCCTTGACGTGAAATGGACATAGTTATGCTGTCGCCCTTCATAATGTGATTGTGGAGCTGTTTGTGTTCTAAATAATTCCGGGGTGATGGTTTCTATATTAGATTACTAAGGTGTGACTTGGATGCTCAGATATTGTGTATAAAGCAATACAGTGGCACCTTAACGAGGAATGTACTTTGATGGAGTAGATTATACACATGTTTCTATGAGACAGAGTCTTTGAAGTTGTCTTGTCAGTAATTGCCACAACAGGAGGGAATGTCTGAACTACATTTATAGGCTTGTTTTCAGGAGTTTGTCAAAACAGAGTTTCATCCCTCTTGGAAGTGCTAAGAATTACAAATATGGGATTTTTTATTTTTCCCAAAAAGCAGATGGAAAAAAAGATCTAATCCCTGTATTTTTTTTATGCAAGAAATATTTAGGCATATGGAAAGGTTTTCTTTTGACATCATAGAGATGTTTAATTTCAGAGTTTCCGAAACATTGCATTTCTTTACCATCTCAAGTGCTAAATGACTCAAAATATTTCAGCTTTTAAAATGGAACACAAACTGGTTCATACTCTTACCTGACTAAAATTAAACATGTAAGTGATTCCTTGTAAAAGTGACAATGAAATTGGTTCAGATTTCCTGCAAATTTTTTCTTACATTACATGGTAGTGGCAGGTTTTTATTTGGCTTGCGTTTTTTTTTTTTTTTCTTTCTGCCCCCCCACCCCACCCCGAACTAAAGGTCTTGGATTGCTATACTGAGTAGAAGTGATCTGAACTGACTGCGGTGTTCTTAGCCAGAGCTAGATGCAGATCTGTCTAGGGAACACCAAGCAGAAGTGGCAAGAAAGAAGTCTAAACTTATTTAGCTTCTTGTAATCCACCTTCATATGGCACTCACTGCCTCCCCTCAAAAAACTGTATCAAAGGAAACGGATTGCACTTGAGTAGCAACTGGGAATATGCCATAGAAGTCCTTCTAATAAGCTGCTCCTTGTGTTGATCCTACTCAGGCATCAGCTGGGCTCAGCACTTCAGGCGTCCCATGGGGTCTCTGGGGCAGGAGTTAACAAACTAGTTGCTGGGCACAAACTCCTTGGGAACAGGGAGGTCGCTGCACTGTGGTGTACCAGTGAACAACAAGCAGGATGGCCACTGAGGTGGAACAACCCAGAGAACAAGGAAGAGGCGGGAGCAATCTGTAAAACACACACCTGGATTATAAGAAAAGCTGTTTGTGTCTTCTTCCTGCTGAGCAGAGCTCTGTGACCCAGCTTCCCTGGCCCAGCAGTTAATGTATGGCACCTGGGAAATGCTTGCATCAGTTAAGTATTGAATATTTTAGACTCTTGATTATTGCAGGAACAACATATTCCTCAGGATTTTCAACTGTGGTAAAATGTCATGTTTGATGTACTGGGAACTGAGAGCACTAGTTAGAACCGGGGAAGACCATTTGTTTCCAAGGTACTTCTATGGACTCTAAAATACATAAATCTGTCTCTGTTTGCACAATTTTGCCAAAAATGTCCACTTTTGCTAAGTGTTAAACAAGAATTAATTTAAAAACCTCTGAAACTGTAAAAGCATTTTTCTGCAGTATGTGCTTATGAAGGTATGTGGCTACAAGTAGCATCCACTGGACGCGTTCGCTCTGCCTGTTCCCCTCATCCTCAAACTGCAGCACCCATGCTGTCCCAGCCCTGAGCTCTCCAAACCCAATTCTATCAGTGCAACCTTCCTTGCTCCCCTAGCTATGGGTTGCCAATGTATCCTATTCTCAGTCTACATCTGGCACTCTCACTCCAGTCGTCGCTTGTGCGAGATATTAATCCCCTGTGTTCAAGCGGGCAGGTAAAAGCCAGCACATGCTGCTTTCACTGGTGATATTAGCTAGGTTGTTAGTGCTGCTATTTGAGAAGCGTTGACGAGGATGTTACTGCAACCCAGGCGTGAGACACCCAATGTCCCTTTTTTTCTTGCAGATGGAGAAAAAACTTTCTGACTTGACAGCATAAAAAGAGGGGCTTTTTTTTTTTTTTTCCGGGGGGGGGAAATTATATAGAATTATGTCACATCAAGAAAAACACAATGATTAAAATAACTTGCTATGAATATTCATTCTCAGCTTGGCAGATGGATGAAGTGGGCTGAGCATTTGCAGAATATTGCTAACTGAGCTCTATTCCAGAGAATAACATTTCAAAAGAATTTCCGATTAGGTCTGTTGGCCAAAACTAGAAAGGATTTTTCTCTTCCTTTTTTCTTTCTTTGGCATTCTGAGCTTCCACCTTCCTGCCGAAATGAATTTTTCTCTAATCACAGTTTTGGATACTTCTAAAGCCTCACACTGAGGCCTTCCAGATGGGTTCATTGCAGCGGGAAGAGAAATATTCATTATCATTATTATTATGCTTACTGTTATCATTCTTAACTCTTACGTTACGTTGTCATGATTGTCCTGAAGGATCTCAAGCTGATTTACAAACAAGTTTCATTTCCTCTGACCCGTGAAACATTGTCACCTCTGAAGAAGGAGACAGCGTTTATTGAAAAGCTTTGTGCTAAGGAAGGAGGGGAAAAAATTGTATATGTCTTAGTTTAAGACGTACTTTACTAGAAAGAGTGAAATGACCAAAACTGGAATCTTGGCTGCATTTGTATGCCACGATGTTGTGAATGATTGCAAGGACAAGATAACAAGCAATGCGTAGCGAAGTTTTACCTCCTTTGAATGTCACAGTGCCCCCTAGTAGCAGTTTTGATTGTTAAACAGTACTGGCTTTAAAGGAACATGGCTTTTTATTAAAACACTGATATTGTTTCAAGTTCTGTCTTCAACAAACCATGTTAAAAAGAAATCTGTTTGCCAGGAAAAATGTTGAATGAAATGGCTGTTGTGCTGATTATTTTCTTGTGGTGATGGTTTGAAACCAGAACAGGGAAAAAAAAAAACAAAACTGTTTTTCAAAAAGGGAATATTTAGATTTTGTTCATTTTTCTTGAAATCAGAAGCTATCTGACTTTTTCACATAACTTGGAGCTGTGCAGTCTGAGAGGGTTAGAGAGCAGTCCAGCTATACCAGTGTCCCTCCAGTCATGCGCCTTATGTTGGGAGGCAGGCAGAAAGATGACTTAATTTACTGGACAGCTAGTCCATGCCTTCCTTACAGGCTAGTGGAATCCCCACCAGGTGACTTGTCTGGCAGACGATGGATGCTTTGGGGTTGTGCAAGCTACTCACGGCATGACTAATGTTCTAGTTTGCACCCTGCATGGTGCTTTTCCTAGGGTTTTTATTTTTTGGTGTAGATGCTGCCAGCATGCAGCACTTCTGAGCTGAGTAGACCAGTAGCTCCTTAGAGAGCATTAGGATCCAAGTATCATAGCAGAGCACCATTTTGCCCAGCCATATATGATTGCAGGAGGACTCTCCTAAGTTTGTTTTCCGTAACTTTGCTACTTTTGTTTTCCATAGCTGTCAATACAAGAAGGCAGCAGGCATGAGACAAACCTGGAAGCATGTACTACTTTGGATAGATGGGAGATGCAGAGAAAATATGACCATTCAGGAAATGGGCAGAGAGATACATGTGTATAAGGGAAAGTGGAATGCAGTAAGCAGGGCTCTGCTTCTGAGTGATTTGTTACCATCCCAGCAATAGCTCTTGTTTCAGCTGAGCATTATCTCTCCTAAGAAGAGGAGGAATCTAATCACGATGATTGATAATTCCTTCAGAGGTTCCCCAGTAGGTATCAGACTTAGGAAGCAGAAAACTGCTCTCTTCTGGGAGAGCAGATAGGAGCAAAATGCCTAGCACACTGTGCAGAGGGTCTCGACTCCAGGTTTAGCCCTTGAACCAGGATGTTTCATTGCTTTAGAAAGCCGAAGCAATTGTTTGAGGGCCATCCAAAGAAGGCCTCTGTCAGGTTGATGTGTGAAAGCTGGTGCTGTGGTTTAATAAACTCAGTACCACTTGTACACCTCTCTGGCAAATGGATAGTGACACACAGTGACCAAGCTTTGCCGACAGTGTTGCCCAAGGCTTTAATTGCTTGCACATAAAGTTATTTATCTCCACTTCAAGAGGGTTGAGACCACATTTAGGGAGTAATTACAAAGCTGCCAAAGGGACTGGTGTTTGCCATGCCAGCCAGGCTGTGATTTATTGGTTCTGCTTGCATTTAGAAAGTGAGCTTTCAGCTCACCTCTTCCCTTTGTCCTGTGCATCATGGCTAAAGGCATCCATATCCCCCAATTCCCGCCTATACTATCTGTGTGGAATATATTGGGGAGCTATAAAGAATTGAATACTGTGAGTTTAATTCAGAACATTGCTCTTACTGCTTCATTCCCAAGGCTTTTTTTTTAATTCCTTTTTTACTACTTCTTTTTCATAAAGAAATTGTTATTAGAATGGTATTTGGAGAGACTCTCTCTTTGCTTTGTATGGGCTCTTGATTCATCTATACCTTTTATAGGAAGAAATTATTATCTTCCTGTAGAGGGTTTGAAATGCCTCTGCCTTACCCATGGGGTCCACTGTGGTTTTGTTTGTTGTTTCCTCATGAAAAGTAAGAAAATACAGTGCGTTTGGCCTGAAGTCTTACCTATCATGGTCCACTGTTCCAGCCCTGAGTTCCCTACAACCAGGTCCAAGTGCCTTTCAGTCTTGGTGTGCATCCCACCCTTGCTTATCTAATCTGTGATATCTTTGTTCCTTTTTTTTGGTTTGATTTTCCATAACACCAGTTTTCATAGAATCATCACAGTTGGAAAAGACCTCCAAGATCTTCAAGTCCAACCATCAACCCAACACTACTATGCCTACTAAGTCATGTCCTGAAATGCTGAGTCTACAGTTTTAGAACACCTCTAGGGGTGGTGACTCCACCACTTCCCTGGGCAGCCTGTTACAATGCTTCCAAATATCTCTCTCCATAACCTGAATCTTGGTGTAGTCACAGATCCTTCGATTATTGGATCTAAGGTATGTCCTCTGCTAACCCAGTGGATTTTGGGGGTCTCTAGCATATTCCTGTCAGTGTAATGGAAACCTTGCATTAGAAAAACCCCATAAAATGCAGAGATGAAAGGGACCTGACTGACTATTCTGAATATTTACCTTATTTATAGAAACTTCTAATGAAAGACATTCAGCCATCTGCCCAGGTGGCATGCTGTAATGCTGTGCTATCCTAAGAACTGGAAACTTTTCATAATTTCCAAATCAAATATTTTCTTTTGTATGCTAGGCTGATTTATCCCCGCGCCCCTCCCCTCCCCCCGCCTCCTGAGCGCTGTGGAGACAAAGAGTATCCTCTTTGTAATAAGTTTCCATGTATTCAAGGCCTGTTAGTTCTGTAGTAGTCTTCTTTCTAAACAAATGCATTTTTACCAGCCTTTTTTCATGGATAATGTTTTCTAAATATCTTTCTTTTTCCCCCTGCTCTGCATTTATCCCAGTTGATCTGTCTGTCTCCTGAAGTCTGGTGCCTAAAACTGTACAGTAGTTCTCTGACTGAGGTTTCTCGAGAATTGTAGGCATCTTTGAAGTGACACCTTCTGCATCTTGCACATTATCCTCTTCTTAACATGGCATTTGTTTTCCTTACAACATTGCTCTGCTGGCTCCTATTTAGTTTGTGTACTGCTATATGCTCCAGATCATTACTGTAGAGCTACTCAACAATGAATCGGTGACTGTGCATTCTGTACATGGCATAAGTCCCCTCTTGGACATCGCACTTGGTACCTTTCTGTCAAATTTCACCTTGCTTGTTTTGGACGACTTCTCCCCATTTGCAAGGATCATTTTGAACTTAGTTCCTATTTTCCTGAGTGAGAATAAGAATAACCTCTTCCAGCTGAGTGTCTCTCACCAGGTGTACGTGCAGAGAACCACAGAGTAACATCAGTGTGACCTTGATCTTGCTTTTCTCCCAAACGTCTTACACTAGCAAACCCATTGTAATAAAAAGTAAGTAGGAGATATTTCAAAGGGGGGGGAACCAAGACAATTTTGTATTTTCCTTATGTTCTCTGTGTTGGACTTACTGAGAATGGATCTCATTTTACTGATGGGATACCTATGTAGCAAATAATTTCTTTAGCCTGTCCATTTACTGTTTTGTTTTAAGGGTTTCCTTACTTCACTTCCTAGATTCATGTTTACCTTTCTCATTTGGAAATGCTTTTTTGATTCTCAGATGATTTTTTTTTTCCCCTCCCTTGTTTTTATGTATTAGGATACGGATTTAATCCTTACTGCTTCTTATGTTACTTCTTTTTCAACCAGCTTCTTCATTAGTTTTGATCTCCTTTCAAAAAATTTAGTACCTTACTTAGTACAAACCTGTTGTTTTGGGTTTTTTGTTTGTTTGTTTCAATTATTTTAGTATGTGTGTGGAATTCCTGAAGGACAATAAGCCTGTTTGTGAAGTGGTCATTGTTTTTCAGTGCATCAACAACAGTTGCTTTGCAAACAGACTTTTGTCTTTCATGTCAAATTGCACTGAAAATAGTCTCCTGTTTCTGTGAGCTCTGGAGTCAACTGTTCTAAGTGATAATTTATTTAACACATCAAGAAATTATTTTTCTAAACTGTCACCCAACATGACACCTGACTCATTTTTGTAAGCAGATAACCAAAGTCATCCCTTTTTTTTCTGCTTTATTAGACTGATTACTGCTTTGATGTTCGGCAACATTATGCATTTAGTATTTTTCTGTCCTCTTGATCAAAAAGATGATGATGTAACCCTGCTAGTATACTGATATTCTTATATTTGGGGCTTTTAGAGCTTACTTTATGAACATCTCAAAACGTTACCTCACTGGATTCTGTGGGGGTGCAGCACCCTCACCTCTAAAGCCTGCTGTGTCCTTCATGTACAGTTTGAAACCAAAGATTATGTTCTCCTATTGATCTTTGTTATTCCATTAGCCCTTCTTCAAGTGAGATTTTTTTCCATTATCCAGCATTCTCATTTACTCATTACTGCTCAGAAGCTTCCGCAGTCATTTGTACGCACTTGATTGTGTTTAGTCTTGGCCTAGAGCCTAATTTTACTGAAATTCTGTGTCAGAAGTCCTATTATTTTTCAGAATTTATTTCTGCAGTTGTAACATTTTCAGCTTTGCTTTAGCTGGAGTTTCTGTCCTATCCTTTGCTACCAGATAACAGTTATCTCTCTATTACTGACATTCTTAGCAGATGTCTTTGTCTGACTTGAGCGCTCCTTAGCACCTGCCAGCTTTCCTTAGCTCTGAATTGAAGAAAATCCCCTCCAAACCATATGAATTTTCAGAAGCACAGTTGGGGTCTGCTATAGTTAAGATGGAACCCATCCTGAGCCCACCCTCAAAGTGTGTTTGCCTGAAATCCCTGCATTCCTAATAACGTTTATGCCCTTCTTCTCTATTTGAACTTTTCCTCCCTACAGAGTACCTGTAATTCCAGCCGTCTGCGCAAGGTAATATGGTGCCTGTGAAATATTTCAAAGAAACATTTCAAAGAAACCTTTTGTAGAGACTTAAGTGTATTTTACATTTAATTTTCTATGATCGCTCTTACATGACTGTGTGTTATTGATACAAATATATTTCATGACCAAGGACCTCTCATCTGTCCTCCTTGGATATCGGTCTGTATGTTTGCAGAGAGATATGACTTCTGCTCCCTCTAATAATCATTGCTTTTTCAGCAGTTGTCAAATGAAACCAACACCTCACACCTTTTGTACTTTTAAGGGCAAGGCAGTCCCTTCTCCAAGAACTTTCTGCCCACAAGGTCTGTAGGTTAGTCCTCTGCTCCAACTAAGGACCATGCTTTTCTGTAAAGCACTCAACTCTACCTTCAAATGAGGAGCTGAAGGGTTTTTTGTGCATGCCTTCTACACTTTATTTAGTACTGAGGCTTTATTTTAAGGTGAGGAGTAAAGCACCTTCTCCAATTCCACCCTTCTCCTCAGTCCAAAAAGTCTTCTGCTTTTTCTACCATTGTTCTTAACTGGAAATTTCCTGTGAGGCACCGTGATCCTTTCCATGTACTGTTGCTTCAGGAACCAAAAAGGGTTGCTGTATAGGGAGGGGGAAAACCTGAGGGAAGCGAATATGA
The DNA here is from genome assembly GCA_009806455.1 of Tetrax tetrax. Classification (NCBI taxonomy): domain Eukaryota; kingdom Metazoa; phylum Chordata; class Aves; order Otidiformes; family Otididae; genus Tetrax; species Tetrax tetrax. The sequence continues at coordinate 907,006 of WHYT01017917.1, read as the reverse complement.
CGGATGCATTGGTGGACAGGCACTTTACACCAAGGTAAAAATTGTCTCAAAGTGTGTTGTCGTAGTTCAGCCCCGATGAGGACCAGACTACGCAGTCTCTCTCTCACTCCCCCCACCCTCCGAGAGAATAGGGAGAAGTAATTTAAGAAAAACTACTAGAGGTTTGAGATAAGGACAGGGAGAAATTCTTACCGTCACGGGCAAAAACAGAATCGACTTGGGGAAAACTATTCATTTATTACTACAACTAGCAGGATAATGAGACAGAGAAACAAGATAACCTCCTCCACCCCTCCCTCTTCCCGAGCTTAATATTATCTCTACCACCTTCCTCCCGCCCCCAAGCGGCACAGGGGGGGAAGAGGGAATGGGGGTCGCGGTCAGTCCATTATGCGTTGTTTTACGCCACTGCTTCACAGTTGGGGGAAGAACTCCTCACATCCCTCCCCTGCTCCAGTGTGGGGTCCCACCCATACGCCACAGTCCTTCATTAAACTGCTCCGGCGTAGGTCATCTCTTCCACGGAGTGCAGTCTCTCCAGAACGGCTGTCCCAGCGGGCCCTCCACGGGCCGCAGCCGCATTCAGGCATCCACCTCTCCCAGTGCGGGGTCCTTCACGGGCTCCAAGTGGATCTCTGCTCCTCCGTGGACCTCCATGGGCTGCAGGGGGACAACCTGCTCCACCATGGTCATCACCACAGGCTGCAGGGGAATCTTGGCCAGGAGCCGCATTACTCCTCCCCCTCCTTCTTCACTGACCTTGGTGTCTACAGCTGTTTCTCTCACAAGAAAAGTTCGTTCTTCACAACAGGCTGGCAGAAGCCAGGATCTCTTCACGTTATTCATCCCATCTCATCTCCTCTCCACCTCTTGCACTCAGACTGGGCCCAGTCGGCCGCCTGGCGAGAGGCCAGAGGGTGAGGCCTGCAAGGCCCCGGAGGCCTGCGCCTCCCCCTCTGGGCCTCTGCCCTTGCTCAGCTTCGTCACATCTTCTCTTCTCTTTTTTTTTCTGTTTTCCTCTTCTTAAATACGTTATCGCAGAGGCGCTATCACAGAACATTCTGCTCCCAATCAGCTCGGCCTTGGCCAGCAGTGGGTCCGCTCTAGGCCCGGTTGAGTCCACTGAACAAAGGGGAGCGACTTCTAGCAGTTTCCTACAGAAGCTGCCACCTTAGGCCCCCCTCACTAAGCAAAACCACAACATGTGTCAAGGTCAGAAGAGCTGTTCTGCTGAAAAATGAGATGTTTTATCTATGGCATTGTTTGCAGATGCCATAGATATTAAGCTGATGTCTCTAAACAAATCCTTATCTGCAATCCTAGGTACTTCTCTAAATTAAAAAAAAAAAAAGGCAAGACAGTGATATTAATGAGAAATATGTACTAAAATGCAAGAGGAAAACACGTCTCTATTTTGAGGTGCTGGAAACAGGGATTCAAAGGTCAGTATGAGCACTAAATCATTTCCATGCTCTCATTTTTCTCTGCTTTTTCAGGCATTGTGACTATAACATTTACCAGTGTAACCTTAGGTTAACCTGGTACCACTAAACTTGGCATAAATGACAACGCTCATCTTTAATCTGGTTTAAGGGGAAACTCACCAGTAGTGTGCATTATCTCCCTGTCTCTGGACAGTCTCTATCAGGGATAGGATGGGAGAGACCGATTCCTCCAGCTACAAGAGAATGGACTGTATTTGCAGCTCTGCCACTAACTCTCTAAAGTGACCTTGGAATTGTTGTGTTCTCCCTCTGGATTTCTGTTTCCTCTGCCATAATAAGGGAACAATCATTCTTGCCAGGCTTTGAGCTCCATTTTGGAAATCTTTGAAAACAAAGTATTCTATAAATGCAAAGCACTATTTTTACTATTTATCAGCTTATAACTGGACCTCTCAATTCAGATAAGTATATTAAGTCTCATTTTTCTCTGATGTTTGCCCCTTTGACTTCTTACCCTCTTTATCTTTTTGGCTCCTACTGCTTTGTCTGACCACGAGATGTATTATTCAAATGCCCCCACACTCCTCATATTGCTAATTATATATTAAAGAGGTTCTGACTTCATTTTTGCTCACTACGGAATCTTCATCCAGCCATGACACTGACAGAGAGGGCTGCTGGAGATTGGAGAGAACTTGTGCAAATGGCACTTCTCTTTTCGGACTGTCAGTCTTAATGGAATATTTGATGAGTCGGTAATAACCCCTGCGCTGCTTCTGTGCAAAGTTGGGGGAAAGCGGGACACTTGTACCAGCTTTCATTTATTAATATATGTTTGCAAAAAGAACCTTTCTCTACAGAATGTTTTCCTGTGAATGATAGCACTTGCCATCAGCTTGGTCTAGTGGATCCTTACAGGCAAGCTGTTTGAAAGAAGCATCAGTGCTGGTTTTTGCCACTTTCATAGGGTCACATAGAAAATAGATTACAGAGATCCTGAAAGTTCATCTACTTCATCCTCTGCCTCCATGTGCAGAAGTGCTTGCAGTGCTCTGCTGCCAATGTGTGGGTGTTGCGTAGGATGTGTCTGTAGATTGCTACAGTTTGAAACATGCGTGGTGATTCTGGTTGAAGTACAAAGTACTTGTTTATAAAGTCAGATTCATAGATCTGAAGTCCACAAAAGGCTGTTGTACCATCCAGATCCACCACCAATAGTTTAACAGATCAGCAAATTTTACTTGGTTCTAACCTAGTACTTCGGCTTTAATTTGTAGTTATGGGTAGCGTGCGTTCACAAGTAAATATGGAGGTTTGGCATGGCATGTTCATAGGATTTTGCCTAATCATTTTTGTTCTTTTGGCGTGGAGGATCATGTTATTTGTTCCTCTGCAAAGTGTGAATTTAAGAATCCAATTTTGGGCACTGTTTTTCTAATCTTGGCTTCTAATCTTGCTCACTGATTTTTGTGTCTGATGAACATCACCAGCTGCTGAGATACTGTAGTGACGGATTTGGTATAAGGACCTAAAGACAGAAAAATTACTGAATCCAGGGACATACCGAACCACAGATGAGTCTTTGGTCTGTCACCTGCTTTTGGAAAGTCTGCCCTAACACGTGAATTCCACTTTATCTTGCATGTCAGGGAATCAGGATACCACAGGCAAATGTCTGTGATACCATAAAATGCCAGAGGCTATAGCAGTAAATTCTCTTAACAAATTCCCTTTCTTTCAAGGTGTAGCTAAGTTATGTCTTCCTTTCCTTCTTGAAGCTTTATTTCCTTCCCCAGTTGACCTGGCATAGGTTATGCAATGACCAGAAGAGGTTAAGAATAGTAGACTGCAGGCCAGATATATTGTGGATGCTAGAATTCAAGCCTATGTAGACGAATTGAGAGATTAATTCTGAATTTAGAGCTCAACTCGCTCAAAACGGAGGAGGTTTTGTATCTCGAAGGCATACAGGGAAGCCATTTTCTACCTTGGAGTCACAGGACAACCAAAATATTTTCAGTGTTTAGAACGTGCTGTATGTACTTTGGCATTTAAGTAAACAGGCAAAACAACAGCTTTATCACACTACGGTTTAAATCTCTGTTCTATACTGTGCTGAATATAGAGGACACAGTCTCCAGCGCTCTCAGAGCAGGTCAGCATTGCTTCTGTTAAGACTTTTTTGTTAGGGACAATTGGATTTTTTTTTTTTTTTAAACTCTCAAAATTTTATTTTGATTTGTTTGCTTTACTTCAACTTTTAATTATAGTAAACTAGTAAGTAAATAGTAATCCACAAACATCTGATAGAGAGCAATAGATTAACTGAATTATATTAATATGAAATAAAAATCAGAAGAATGGATCTCAACAAAATGTTCTGAGATTTTTGCAGTGAAATACTTGAATGTTTAGGCTTTGAACATTTAATTGAAGTTAACAATTTCCATAGAGAGGCCTGATTTTGGTAAAGAAATTGAATCAAAACTGTTCTGGCATTTTTTTTCCTTTATCTCTGACAGTTTTGATGATTGATCCACTAAATTTTGTCATGACCTTTATCCATAAGGAGTGTAAACTCACTGACCTGAAAGGCATTGTCCTTTTTAGGCACAGAAAGAGCTAGATACTGCCATCTCTTAGTACAACTTCTGATGCTGACTGCCTTGACAACCTCATATACATTATCTATTGAGACCTTCCTGTCACTAGAGGAGGAATAGTCATAGTGACATGCTTTTTTAATGCTTTTAGCTTTTTTTTTTCTTCCAAAAAGGGTAGTTAATATATATATTTGACTGTATATGCCTTGTATTGCTGAGGTGCAAATAAATACATTTCTGATGTTTGAGTTGTAGGCCCCAAAACAAGCTGCTTAGCTCTCTTTCCTGTATCAAAATGTGAAAGGTGGGAAAGGCTTTTAAAAACAGTTATTTTGTCTTCACACGGTTTTCCTTTTAATATGAAGAGAATGACTTCTACTTGATCTACTTCCTACTAAACATCTCTGAAGTCTGAATAAGTCTTGAGTCTACTGGAATGTTTTCAGTGGTTGGAAACTTTCCATTTTACAGGAAGATGGTAAGCATTGCACATAGACTTGAAGAGGAACTAGAGCTGAGTGAGTGTTGCTGGGTTTATTTAAAATGCTGACTCTAGTGCAGTACACCTGTGCCATTGTAACTGTGCGACGTGACAGTCTGTAGCATCACGCAGTGGTTGTATGAGATGCCTGCAAGGTTGTGTCAAGGCAGTGTTTTCAGAGGAGGTCCTCAAGGAGCAGGCAAGCAGACGTTCTAGCAGGATGCAGTTTGTGACTGCTCTTCTCGTTTGATAGTTAAACCTAAACATTAAAGAGGCTGTTGGTGGTTCAGTGTCATTGATGGTGTGAATATATATAAAATGGATGGAAAATTCACATGCAATTGCTGTGTGTGCTGCTGGTAGGAAAATGCTTAATGTCTGCACCTGAAAATTCTCTCTTCTTTCTGCCTGCTTGCAACCAGAAAAAAAAAGTAGTATATTTGTATATAATGATAGATGGCATGTCTTAAACTGAACTAAAGACATTGTGGGCTGTACTTGTTTGTGTATTCTTAATCGGCTTTACTTACTGTCATATGTTGAACTTCTCTGGCAGACTAGAACTGTAAGAAGTGTTACTGCCATTCTCTTCTTCCTTGGTATGGCCTTGAAAGGGATGAGTCTTATAGACTTCCTTGCAGCTGCAGGACTTCCAGGGCTAGAACTTAGAATCATAGAATCATAGAATGGTTAGAGTTGGAAGGGACCTTCAAAGGTCATGTAGTCCAACCCCCCTGCAAGAAGCAGGGACATCCCTGACTAGATCAGGTTGCTAGAGCTCGGTAGACTCAAATCTCCTGTGTGACTTGCAGTATTGCCACTGTATTTTCTAGCTGCCTCACTGATTACTCCAGATTATTTATTTCCTTGCTGCTTTTTGGGTTCTCTTTCTTCTTACCACTAAGAGTTCATCAACTAGTGTGGGCAACTGGAAGATCTAAAATATACTTGTTTTATCAGTTCCTGTTCATGCTATCTAGGAATTCTTTCTATAACATCGGTTTCTTGCCATCACCATTTTCTTTCATATTACAAGACAACTGTAGCAGTGATCATTCTTTGTTCCCACTGATTTCAGCTCTATCTCAAGGATTTCCAGGGTGCCTGCCACAATAGCATTTGAGTTCTTGTGAATACCTTCTGAAGCCATTTTCCCTAAATTGTTCATATAGGGCTTGGAGGTGTCAGCTTGAATGTCTTAGCCAAATGGAAATGTAGCCATCTGCCTTTTTATCTGCCCCTTCTATATGAGCTGGGTTCTTCACCCTAGACCTGAAAGCATTTTGGTATTAAATGAAATGTTTTCCCTGCAGCGAAATGCTTTGCATCCCTTTGGGATGAAGCATGTCTTAAAAATGAATGATTGTAATAGTAGTAAATAGAGGGGATCTCATTTCTCTATTTAGTACTTGTATGCACTTTACCCAGGCAAACAAGGGTCATCAGGGACAGAAAGTGAAAAAGTGCAGATGTTCGTTAGGCTGTACTGTTTTTTTCCAATACCAGTGTAAAATTCAACTGCCTATTGACTTCAAGTTTCTTTATGTTGAAATCATCCCACTCTCTCCTACATGAAGTTCCACTGGATTTATGCTGGTGAGAGCAGATTTTGGCCCCTTAGCTGAAGCCCAAGACAATTACATCTCCATTAAGAAATTAATTCAGAATTAATGCAGTTATTGTGCAGCAATTAAATCCCAAACTGCTGTTAGAAAAACTGAATTATTGAGGTTTGCCATTTAAGCTGTAGCTTGCGTGGACATAATGAACTGGCCTTTTATATTACATGATAAACCTCATGTTCTTAATAATCACTTGGAATTGACTTTATGTAAATAACGAGTACAGCTGCAGCAGTCATCTCCTGAGATGGTGCCGCTATCTTGCCAGGATTTTTCTGGTTGCTGCGTTCTTTACTGCAGACTTGCTACAAAACCAACCTGCATGGTCTCCTAGCAGCTCAATTAATACCTTGCATAACTTCTAAAGAGCTCTTTAGAGAGATAACAGGTTGCTTATGGTAGGTTAAAAACGTACCAATTGAATTTGAGTATTGTCATTATTATTGTTGATGGAGTTTTTCCAGCTCTGCAAGAAGAGATATATAAATTACATGGTGGTTAAAGCTCAATAAATACGGTTTAGCAGTAGAGCAGTTTGTATTTAATCTTCCATAAAAGGGCTGGTCCAGTAATCCAGTGAGTGATAGTGCAAATGTGTGTTCATGTGTGGAGCACTGTGTTTGCATTTTTAAAGATGGCTAAGGGACTTAGCATTTAACAATTGAGTCATCTTAGAAATAAGACCTGGGATTTGGTGCATTTCTCTCTGGCTGAATCTGAGGCTGGTTGGTTTGTTTTTCCAGGAAGGGCATTAATTTCTGTTATTGCTTCCTGAGCCATAAGGCACAGAGGTGGTATATTACTTGACTATACAGGTGGAAGGGTGCAAGATCTACTGCTTTCCTGCCCTATAATACTGTGTTTACCTCTCTGTTTGGATTAGAGAGTTTAAGATATGAATGTCAGTAAGATCAGTGGAAGCAGCTGGAAGTTCAGCTCTTTTCAATTGCAAGCCATTAGTTTAGGGGCTTCCATATGAACTTGAAAAATCTCTTTGGAAGTCTTATTTTTTTGGAAAATTTTAGTCTTGTGATTCGTATTCACATGTATGAAAATGAACATAACGGCTTGTCCTGTGTGAGAAAGAAACTACGTTTTGTATAACATCTTTTGATTTTTCTCTAGCAGGTAACATCAGCGCACATGCTAGGAAAAAAAGAGCATTGCCTCTTCCTAACTTTTGTCCTCCTTGTTTCACATTCACTAATAGCAATGCCACCCGACAGGGTCTGTACCTACTTTATGTCACTGCGTTTTTGCAGAGCAGGATTACTTACTAGTCCTGTGTCCTGTTCTGTTTTCTGAGTCTGGACTCTGGCGAGGGCAGCTGACTCTTAGCATCAATCCAAAGGGTTAAACATGAGAAAACTAATCTTCCCTTCAAACCTGTCTGCAGCCACTGATTTCTACTCAATTGCATGGCTTGCCTGTGCTCAAGTGCTTTCTGAACTTTCATAGGTGCAGCTGTCTGGGCACATATTGGTCTACAGTGTGATTATAATTATTATTTCCTTTCCACATCAACTAACTGCATTTGTAGTCCCTTCGTCCACCTCCTTCTCAATCACCTTCTGCTTCTCTCTTCTCTTATTGGAGGTGTAAATTCCCTGAGATGCTGTTCAGCAAAAATTTACAGAACAAGAAACAAATTGTTTCTGGAGAGTGCTATTTACCTTTTTTATTTTCTGCTTTGTTAGCGACGCAGAGGTTTCATTAGCAGGGAACAAAATGAATTCCAGGGACAGAAAGTAATATGCACACAAATTATATATAGATAAAAAAACCCCACACTAACAACCTCTAAAACAAAAATAACCAAACTCCAGGAAGAATACAACCAAAGTATCTACTAATAAGGGAGCAAACTGCTTTCTGGATAATAGTGCAAGATGGAATTAGCCTGTTAACACTTTGGGAACTAGTAGTCCTGTAAGCAAAACCACAGGATCACTGTGCCTACCCCATGTGTTGTTAATCCTCCAGAGACCTGAGTCCAACTGGAAAGCATGACAAGAGGGTCATTATCTTTTTCTTTCAGGGTACTTGCGGCCATTTGCTCCGGCAGTTACTATGAACTTCTGTGCAGTGGGTGCATCAGCTCCAAAGTGCATTAGATGGAGGGACTGCAGGTTAGCTGCTTTGTTAGAACTATGGGGTGAGCCCCAAACTGGGCTAGCAGGGAGTGCTACAGGGCAGAAGGGCATGGCATTGGCAGAGTTTGGTCAAATGGAGGTTCTGGAAATAAAATATCAGGCAACATTACAACTGCAATTTTGTTGCCTTACCAAAGCATTTACAAGCATTCTTGCGCTAAACCTACCTATTTCTGCTCTTCCTTTCTTACCCCATGTTCAAACCTCAGTGTTCGCAGCTGCAGGGCAGGTATTGGGTTCCTCTGCCCTATGGTCAATGACAGAACTGCACTGCTTCTTGCATGGTGTGTGAGGGGAGGAGTGTATGAGTTGCGTTATCTGAAACACAGCACCTTGGGAACTGACTGGCTCCTTTTTTTACACAAAAGATAAAATCCACCAGTCTGTCGCTGGGGAAAACCCTCCTCCTTGGAGAAGGTTCTAGCAGGAATGCTTTGAATCTGTACTTAGGGTGGAGAAAAAAAAAAGGAACAGCCACCTTCAAGCCTGAGGGAATGGAGCTTGTTAGAGGAGATAACTAGGATACTTTTATGAAATGGATCAAGCCCCCTCACCTCAGGGGAGGAAGTGTGGGGTGTTGATAAGATTGTACCACACAGATGACATTTGGTAATTAGCACTATCTCTAATGTAATCATTCACTAAGAGGTTTAGCTGGGATGTGGCTTACCCAGGAGAGGCACTAGAGGAAAGGGGAAGAAAGGACAGGTGAGAAGAGCAAGATGTAAGTAGTCTTTGCCCTTCTTTAGTACTGTCAATCTGTGGATCTCCAAGAGTCTACCCCACTTTTGAGAACAAGTGTGTAGTAGCTCTGACACTTGTGGTATTATCCTCTTTTTGAACAGGAAAGTGTAAGGTACAGTGATGTTGATAGCTATGTCTAGGCTGCCTCGTGTAAGATCCAATGCTGGGAGTAGAACATGGACACAGAGAACAAGCACTCTCCTTGGTGTTTGGTGGTACTGAAATATGTCCAACCTGGAAGCTGTATGAATAAGACAACTTGTGTTTATACTTCAGAACAAATCTTGCCTTAAGATAATGGTTGTTTGGGTTTCCCTGAAGGAGAATGTCAATCTCATTAGAAACAATAACATGCTAGTTAGTCTTTTCTCTTAGAAGAGTCCCTCTTGCATGTGGCCATATGCCAGTGAAGAAGATTCACTGGGATAGCTTAGCAATTTTCTAATCAATTGTGCCGGTTATCCCCAAATAAACACCCCCTGTGAGATTTGACACTGCCATTGCTCTGTGGGTTTTGTCACAGAGCCGCGACATGTAATCATGGCCAGTGATTAATTTGGTCTCCAAACTTGCAGATGCTTTTTTAGTCTGACTTTGCAAGAAGGGCTCTGACACTGAATTTAAAGGAGGTATGACTAGATTCTTCAGGCATTTTGAAAGTTTTCCCCATTTGTAGACTTCATGTCGTGTCACAAATTCCCACTGAGAAGGTGTTATTTTATTTTTCTAACTTTGAAACTGAAATCTGTTCTTCAGCCTAGGGGGAGGCCTTCAAGCTGCAATCCTGATTCTGTGCTGCCTGTAATATTCTTCCATCCAATACCCCAGGAGTCTTTCTGTGCACACATTTAGGCTTCTCTTTTTACACTTGACTCCTGTAGAACTGTTTGGGGTAGCTGGTTTCTACTCTCCTTCTTTCTCTAGTCCACTTCCCTTAAGGCATCACCTTCCTCTCCAGAAAAATAAATGCCCTGAGGCAATTCACTGCTGTAGTCTCCTTTGCATGGGAAGTTGTCAGGCCTGATCTGACCTGCCTTTCCATCAGGATTATAAAGGTGACGGATAGTCAATTTCAGGGATTCATGATCCATTTTAGCACAGTGCTTCACCTTGCAGCTAAGTAATACGGCTGTGATAAAATCAGCCATAATCACTGCATCTTACTCAGCACTGCCTTGGCTGTAAATATTGCCTTCATATATTAAAACAAAGAAAAAAAAAACTCAAATGGAAGAAGAGGAAAAAAAGAGATCTAAAGAGAAAAAGGTGTGTTGATCATGACTGACCAGAGTGGCATTTCCTTATACTGTAGGCTTTCTGAAAGAGGGAAGCAGGGCTTAGAGCTGGTAGGCTCCTTGTAGCTCAAAGAGGAGAGTGTAGGATACACAACTGAAGCATTTGCCACTACTATAGGATGGTTCACTAGCAAAACGATCCCTGGGATGTACACTGCTTGAGGAGCTAATGAACTTCGGGGATGCCTCCATCTTTCTTACAACTGAACTTATTAGGTTCAAATCCTGAACAATTATTAAAAACAATTTTCTTGCTTTCCTCTAAGTTCAGTCTTTTAATTTCCTGAAGGAAGCATCATGACTGTCTCTTCTCTTTCTCAGAACAATTTAGGACTGAAATGGAAGCCCTTTTGGCTTCTGGAAAAAAAAATATTTGATTCATGATTGCGCTGTGCAGCTGTTTGTTCACTGTTGTCCCAGCATCAGTGATCCTTGGAGCAAGATCTATCTATCATGGTTCATTTAAACCATACAACCACTCTGCCTCAGGGAGTGACTAGTAGGTGTTAAATCTAGATCCTTCATCTTTTGGACTATGTTCCAAATTACCGCTGTAGTTTTTACAGTGACTATAAAAATACTTTGGAAGTGTTTAAATAGGTGACATGTGAAAGCTCACTCTGCTGTTATGCTGTCCTGGTCTTGTAGCCAAAAGCCATCATCATTAGAACAGATGTGAAGTACTTCTAGCATTGCAACAGATGCAGTAAAGTCTCTCTCTAGTCCATTGAGGTTTTCTGCCCTTAAGTTTACTCTGTGGTAAGATCTGATGCTGGAAGAAGCATGATGAAACACAGTGTTCTGAGGCCTTTGTGCATGTCCCTAATGGGAAACCAAAAGCTAAATAAGGATTTTCAGGAGCTGTCCCCAAAAGGAGGATTGATAGAGGCTCAGCTGCAGGTATAAAAATGGTTATGGTGCAGTGATTTGTGCAGAGGGGAGGTGGATGATGCTGTTGCACTGTGGTTCTCTGTAAAACTGAGAAGCAGTTGGTGGATACAAGTGGGTGCTGTCTTTCTCTGTTTTTGCTATACCTTCTCCTATCTAACTGTATGATCTACTATGTTCTGCTCTCTTTCTTTTTTCCCCATTAATTTGTGATAGTTGTTGTTTTGCTCATTTCATTTTAGGAAGTAGAAAATAGTGAGAAGGGCAAGAAACAGGGGAACATTGTCCTGAATTTAATCTGGAAAGTGCAAAAGGGGCAACATCACAGACAAGTAAGTTTGAGTTGACATTATCTGAGGGAATAGCCTCTATGCTGAACTGCAGGGCTGCCTTTTTGGCTATCTCCTGACAAAGTGTGTTACACAGTGGTCTTTTGAATTTGCTTAGTTAGTCTACTGCATGGAACTGCCTCTGTGCTGAACTTTGGCTGAACTGCATTGATCATCAATGTTCATTCTATCTGCTCTGGAAATTAGAAGAGAGAGACGGGAAGGAGAAGTCTAGCTTGAAGTAAGGTTGCCTTCAATAATAATTTAATTTAGATATTGCACAGTTACACTGTGTTGGTAAAATCACAGACCATTATGAGAAAGAAAAAAATTACTCAGGTTTCCTGTTCTGTAACCTCTGGATAAACCCAAACTTGCCCATTCAATAGCTGTATTTCTACTCTTCTTGCTTCTAAGGGCAAAATAGACCAGTGCATCTACTGAAGACAGAAAAGATAAGTTCAATTGAATGCTTGTAACCACTACGAAGTGTCTGCCCAGTCAGTAAGCATAAAATAGATTTCATACGGTATCTCAGCTGTCTACTGGGCTGGGTCCCCTGCCTTGCTACTTCTTGATTGTCCTGTCAGAAAACTAGCCTCAGCAGCTGGCTGAGGAGTTGTCTTTCCGAGGGGAACCTTCAAGTAGCTTGAAGTCATCCACACAAACCACCTAATTCCATGTGAGGAGATGAGGAGACAGAAGTGCATGTGACAGCTCTTCCTCATGCTCCTTGAAATCAGGCATCTGTCTCACTATCTGCTAATGAGAAATCAAGGTGAACACATGAAAACCTTAAGCTCTGACAGTAAAATGGGGCAATGAATACTCCCAGTAAGAAATTACTTGTGAAAGGAAAAGGTGCTTCAAGCCCATGTTGCTGTGACAATGGTTGTTTATGCAGGGCTGGGTATTATGCTGGTTAAAACATTAATGCCTTAGTGACATCTCTGTTCTTTCCTGAGCAGTGGTGTTCTAAGAACCAAAAAAAAATAAAAAATTGGAAATTGGATGCTCTGAGAATTAATTACATGATGTAGATCTCATTGTCTTGACTTCCTGGGTATTTTCTCTTTTAAATTGCCAGTTTGATAATTTTCACCTACTTTGGAATTTAGTTGAGCAAGTTAAATGAGTTTTGGTGAGCCTTGTCCACGTTGCTAGTAACCATTTCCACATTTTTCAAAATACTTTGATTCCTACTGCCAATTTAACACCATCATGTGGTGTCCAAGCACAGTGGCCAGGCATTGAATGGAGTAAGACACATTGCTGTGCTGACTCTACCAGAAACAATTTTTCAAATGAGAGATGAAACAGGATTTAGGGGTAATGTCTGGGAGCAAGTATGTACTGTGACTGTTTGGTTTGTGTCTTTAAGGAGAAATTCAGTCCTCAAGGCAAGGGAGCCAAAATCCTGCCTACACTGCAATCACTTTTCAAAATTTAGAAAGCCTTCACAGTTATAGAAGCAAAAAAATCCTTTCCTTCCTCTCTCACGATGTTTCCGTTTCTCCAGGAAAGACTAAAAATAAATGAATGGGCAAATTAAATGCATGTTTACAGATGCCACGGGATTTAAATGTTTGATTCTCTTCTATTTTCGGACAAACTTTAGTTACCACTTTATTTTCCTGCTGATTACAAATATCCACTTAACCAGTTAACCTACTTTTCCTATCCATCTCTGGTTGCCACTTCCTCTTTCCAAAAATCTCAACCCTTTTTCCTTAGGGGAAAGCTGAAGGAAGGTGCTATGAGGACAGAGAGAGCATGCATACTGCAGCAGCTTTAGGTAGAAACTACTTCTACCAAGTAAAACGCTTCTACATTCCTGCCATCTCAAATTGGAATTTCTAGCTGAAGGGATGGATACATATGTATAGCTGAGGGGATTTCTAGCTGAAGGGATGGATATATGTAACAGCATACATAGTATGGCGCAGTTTTGCTTTGGGACGAAAGCTGGGTGGAAAACTGTACTCCAACATTATCTGCACATTGTCACTCCTGATATAGAGGTGAAAGACCATGTTTCTGTGTTGGGAAAAGCTGCATCTTTGAGGAGAGGTTTAGAAGAAAGATGAAACAGCGTAAACCCTTTGATTCGCTGTGCAGGTAGCAGTATTTGGCAACCATGTTTTCTATCAGTAGCAAGTTTACTCATATATTGAACAGTTGAGAAATTTCTATTCCATTCACTTGCAACTGTTTGTTTGTGGGTCTGCACTCTCTGTGTGTCTTGTGTGAACAGTATGAACATGCAGCACAGAGATATCCAGAGGTCAGTGAGCATCTAGCCTTTCCAAGGTAGGCTGCCCACAAAGCTTTCTGCCAGGGACGGTGTTTGTTGGTGTTGTGCTGTCACGGTGGTGTTGCCAGAGCTTCCAGGATACAACTTCTGCTAATGGCAGCAGGGATTGTTTCTGGGCAGCACCTATAAACTGGATATGCCTTGCCCTTTCTTGCTTGTGTTTCAAGTATGTAATCTTTTTCTTTACTATCTCTAATTCCTGCCACCGCAACTATGTACTTAAAAGGCTGTGACCTAATGGAAATCACTACCATGACATGGACATCCTGAAGGAGCAAGTCTTCCCTCCCCCCCTCCTCCTTCATTCCCTTCATTTCAGAAAACATGTATGTGCTTCTGTCTAGCCTCAGTAATTCATGGGAACTGTTTTGCTAGCAGTCTCACCAAGCTCCTATAACAAGGCTTCTCAGGGGATTTTGTAGCCATTTTTTCTTATTAGGTGAGTATTAACAATGCAAAGCTCTGCAAATCTCATGGAAAGGATACAGTGTGCAATTACAGATCCAGACTTGTATAGCAGAAATGTGACTGCTGAAATCTGAACATATGACTATAAAGATCTAAACTGAACTGTTTTTCCAGAGTTGTTACTTAGCTACCTTAGCTACCTTAGCTACCTTCCTGCCAACCTTTCTCTTGCACAAAAATAAAGCCAGAGTCGAGGAGGCTTCCTTCGCTATGGGAATGCAGTTAATCACCTGAGCAGCCATGGTTCACACAGTCTGGTGCTTGTATCTCTTTATAGTGACCTAAGGCCAGATGTACTAGAGGAAGGTAAGCCATGAAATAGACCCATAGGTAGGGATAGAGGTATATCTTACAACTTTGTTAGATCTTCTACACTGACTATGATCAGAACACTCCAGTAAGTAAAAATTTCTGGGTGAAAAGGTGGCTCTTCTGTGAATGACATTACAGATTCACAAGGTAGGATTTTCCTCTTGAGTGCTAAAACTGGTGTCCAATTTAGGTGTCTGTCATGAAATATGACACCTGTTTAAATGGATATACTTTGGCTTTTCATCTCACGTGGAAAAGAAAAATGTGTTGGATACTGCTGAGTTTGTGGTGCTTTGTTTATAAAAGTGTTGGTGTTTTAGCCTCGGTTTGAACAGACATGTTCAGAATGTCAAAGACTTGACCCTGATTTTTTTAGAGGTTTACGCAGTCCACTCAATTGGAAGGGACAGGAGAGGCTTTTAGGTTTTGAGGATTTTCTGTTTGTTTCCACAGCAAACCTTTCTTCCGATGGCTTCCCATTTATTTCATTTCGGTGTGGTTTTAAGCAAAACCAACTTGGTGTTCTTGCAGATCCCTCCTCCTCACCTTTTTTAAAAGCAGATCCTCAGGTGATATGCAAGAGTCAGAGTTACAACAACTTAATGCTGTCTGTAGATGTGCCCCTGTGTCTCCTGGGATGCAGTAGTTTTCTGAATTTTCCACTCATCAGAGGATGTCTAGGGTAAAAAGAATATAAATTTCAAATGTTGAATGTAAGCAGGAAAAGAATCCCTTAGGGCTTATTTTACACAGGGAAATGAACTAGTAGAACTATAGTGGAATAATTATACCGCTGTGGCTTAGCCATAAATGAGATAGAGTAATTGTATCAGAGCATCTTACTTTTATTCTCAAATATAGTGTTCACATAAGGAGGAGTTCTGCTAGTGCTACAGTAGATAATTATTATCATTATTGTTGTTATTTATTAACTAGCATTTAATTTAACACTTTTTTTTTTTTTCTGCAGATTTCAAAGTGCTTGAAAATTAAATCTGTATTCCTGTTTGAAGTACCACTGTTATTCTTTAGGCCAGTTTATACCAACTCTTAGAAAAATCTCTAGACCTTCTTATTCATCTTAAAAATGAGCACATACCCAAGTATTTTTCCTTTGCAGATCACCTTAAATGTACATAGCTAAGGGCCAAAAAAGGTTTTATTCCCACCTCTGCTACTGACTCTCTGTATGTGACCTTGGCCAAGTTATTTCACTCTAACAAATGAGAATAATAGTGCTGACCTTGCAGGGGTATTATGAGGCTTTATTTCTAAAGCTTGTAAAGCCTTTTGAGATCTTAAAGTGGAAGAAGATAGCAAAATTTAAAGTACAACTATTATTAAACACATTTATCATATAGGTTGGATACAAATGTTTCAGCCATCTGATCTTGGTCTTTTTCATTTTTAAACTTCAAAGCCTAATTGAGATTTAGATTCTCTAAGTTTCACTGATTGCTTCATTTCCAGTGTATGGATGATACTGTACATTCTCCTTTCCCTTTCCGCAACCCTGTAAAACAGATCTATGGCCAACTTCTATCAATTCCACTTCCCTCATGGCCCTTCACCAGTAGATGGAGGCTGATGTGGCATAGCTGACAAGATCAAGCGTTGTTAGGTCACTGATCTCTGCACTAAGGATTTTAATTAGACTTCTCTTCTTGAGCCCACAATGGCCTAATTGTTTCTCAGGCTCTTGAATCTTCTTGAGACACTGGGTTGCAATCTTTGCAGGATAATGCTTATGATACCTTGTCTTTGCTCTTAAAGAAAAATAATCCCTTTTTAGTAGTTTCTAAGCATTGTGAATTTATTCCATAATGGCACCTCATTAGCATCTGTAGCTTTTGTCTGTTGGTTTCCATCTTTAATGGCCTCTGTGGTTGAATGCCTTCCCTGCACCCTCTAAAGCAAATACCATACAGTGGGTTTTTTTTTTTTCCTAGCAGAACTAGGTGTCAAGCATGTCTTATGCATGAGGAGATGCTGGGGGGAAAAAAAAAGGCTATACATCTTTTACTTGAGGCAATGTATTTTACATGTCTCCTAAGCAAAGTAATGTTTAAGTGGTACCTGGTAACCCTGAAACACAGCATAGAGTCATCAGTGATTTCTCCAAAGCAAATGAAACATAACTCAGAAGGTGAGCATTTGACAGAAAGTGTGTTTACTCTGCCGGAATCCACGCTCCCACTGTAAAATTAGGAGGAACTTTTACATGGAGAAAAAGTTGAAAACAGATGCTTTTGAAAGCCGCAGTGGTGTGTTTCCACAGCTGGTGGAGGTGCCAGTCTGAAACAGGATAGCTTTGAATGAGGTGTGAAGAGAAATTCTTTGCACGTTTCTGAATGTATTCTTCGCAGCACCTCAGATGATGCATTAACTGCAGTGCCTTGGTCTGATGCATGGCAGGTGGTGGCATTGTTTCTCTGTAACTCTCTTTTTCTTTGCAGTTTCAGTTGGATGTGGATCAGCTCTATCGTATGGTGGACTCCAGTTTCTCTACTTCCACAACAAATGCTTCAGTAGGCTTCTCTAGCTGGTGCATGTCACACCCTCTCCTCATGAAAAGCTCTGCTCTCTTTCTGGCAACCAAATTGCCTGGTGGAGACAATTGTCTCCCTTTGCTTACTCCAGGATGAAAGGTGCTTGTGGAGTTTTGTTTAATGGAGACTTTCTTTATGCTGATATATCTTCCAGCCAAAGTTCAATACTTCTTGTACTAGGACAGAAAGAAACAAAAGTTGAAGGGCTCCGATTTTGGCTGCTCTGTTTGCTCTGCTGTATCAAAGAAGACACTAACTTTATTCGAAAGACAAGGAAGAAGTAGGGAATGATTATTGACATTATGATGTTGAATAAAGTTTATAATAGCAATAATCCTCCATGAAAACAGTTGTTATCATAGTTAATGTCCGCTTTGTCAGTGTGTTAACCTTCCTTGGCTTTGCCTCGGGCCATTAAATGACCAACCATTCATTAAACACCCGGGAGCGACCAATTTCAAGGGGAATATTACGGAGTTCATTTGCTAAGCGAAGCACTTGAAATAGCATGCATGTGTCACTTGCTACTGCTTATGCGTATGTACCTGTTCCAGCTCTCACACGCATGAACTTGGCCACTGACACAATTCTCCGTTCTCACGTGTGTCCTCTGGCATGCACTGATTCATGTCCTCCTTTGTTAGGCCTGGATCCAGGTAATACAGATTGGCCTCTAAGAAGAAGAGGGAAGATGTGTGTCTATGAATTGATATGACAAACTGGGAGAGGTATACCCCCAGTTTTTTCTCACCTTTTGTAGTTTCTGCTTTTTCTGCATTTCAGGGGGTTTTTTTTGTTATTTTTTTCCACTTGTGTTTTCACCTACCTTTCAACAAAACAGTCATGCAGATGCTGTCTGAATGATTCCCCACTGAACTGCATTGATACTGTCACTCCTACTTTGACTTGCTCTTTTCCCCAGAGGCTGACTCTCTTCTGATGTTTTTTTGCCATGTGATCCTAACTTTCCTTGGTGTCTTTCATGACAACTGAACATAAGTCTTAGCCTTCTATTTTTGAGCTTGACAATTACTTTTACCACCTCTTCTATAGTTTTCCTCTGTGCCTTTGTTTTTCTCAAGGAGCTGTAGTTATGTCAGTCACTTCCCAAAATGAATAAATGAGCTATGTTAGGGACCTAAATGTTTTTTCCCCACTGAAGCATTTGTGTTGTCAGGTAGCACTGGGAGCTGTAGCCTCTCCATATATTCCTGTAGGCCAGGCACATTTGAACAGTTTTTCTCCAGTCTGAGCATGCCACTACGTACCAGAAGAGTTGTTGTTCATACATTATGGGGAATGGGTATCTCACTGTGTGCCCCTGTGCATCTTTATTTATGCCTGTAAAATGTTAAGTGAAAATATTGAACTTTATACCCTTTATAACTTTATGTTATGAGTGTAAATCTGTTTTCTTTTATATTAATTTCAGAGAGACGTACTAGTTTGTATTGAAAGGGTCTGTGTGTTTTTTTCCTGCTGATAATCTCTGCTTGCATTTTAGTCTTTTAAAAGTTCCCCAGGGCATGGATCATGTCTTTCCAAGTATCTGGAAAGCAACTAGAACATAGCAGTGCTTCTTCATGCAAAGGGGGAAGAGAGGAGGGGGTGGGGAAAATTCTGCCTTATCATTAGGATTGCAAAGGTTATAATGAAAGCTTTTACTGTTGAATATTGAAATTGATTTGAAAATCTAATGCTAGACAGCACGCTATGGCAGGAGCAGCAAGAGGGCACACCGGAGTCCCTGGCACCCCTTTGCTTGAAAAGGAAACAGTACCTTCTGCTTCAGATATGCAAATACAGGTGCTCTTTATAGTGCCTCAACACTTCAGAAATTAAAATGGAGAAAAAGGTTCTCCTTCAGTGCCAGCCAGTCTTAATTGCACCTCTCTGTCTCAGTATGAATTTTGTTACTTTTTAAGGGCTCCCCTGCTTTTCCTCCCTGTCTTTCTGGAATGGTAAAGTGCTCTCACTTGCTGCTTGGACACTCCCAAGTGCTGTTCGCTGCAGGTGTCAGTCTGACAGTTTATGAGAGCACTTCATAATCCCATAAAGAGACAGAGAGGAGAGCACTTATGCGATGCACAGCCAGAGATGCTGCTTGGCTTCGTCTGCTCTTCACATGCAAATTAGGAAGGCTGCTTTCACTACACAGGCCCTTCAAGGCACACAGAAGTGCAAACATTTTCAGACAGAGTCTGTATCTGGTAAGCAAACATCTTTAACTTTCCACAAGTGCGTCTCCCTTGTCCTTATATCAAATAAAAAAGCCAGGAAACTAAGTAACTAAATAAATAGTTATTAGGAATAGTTATATTGACAAAACTAAATAAACTAAATAGCTAAATAACAAGACTTCCATCTTATCCTTCTGTGAGATTCCAGCTGCAGCAGGAAAGACCCAGAAAAGAAGTGCAGGCACAAGCAGAGGTTCAGGCCAGTGAAAAGCTGGGCAACCAAGGAACCCAGATATGAGCTTTGACATCATGTGTTTTTTTAACACAATGAGCCTAAGACGTATCTGTTTCATTCTTAAGCCTTTAGGATGCACTTGGTTCATGTTGTTTTAGCTTTTTAAAAATTGGGAAGATTATTTCTTTTTTTTCTTTTCAAAACGGGCAAAGACAGAAAGAAAAAACCTCAGGGGTGTGGTTCTCAGCTTTAGAAACTAGTGATTTAGAAGTAAAAAAAAAAAAAAAAAAAAGCAACATTGCTTATAAGAAGACTCTTGCAGAGGCTGGCATGATGACTGCCTTTAGGACACTTAATTAAAGCACAAATAGCAAGGGGATGAAACGTTCAATTTGCAATTCCTTCTTGCCTCTTTGGTACATTTAATTTACTTTTAATATAATTATTTCTTACTTAATACAGCCAAACATTATTTACCTAAATATCTGTGGTACAAAATGTGTTTATCCAAAGTGAGGTCATATGCCTCAGCTGTTTCTGACATATCAAACAGTACTCTCTTCCGCAGAACCTTTTAGTAGCATGCCTTATGTGACCTCCTATTCCTGTCAGATAAATAAAGGAAGGTTAGAGCATGTTTTTACACACTGTCCTGCCCGTCTCTGGGTTTATAAAACACTGCTGCTAGCATTTTGGGCAATGTAATGAGTCACTTGCTCACTAGCCACGCACACAGCATTTTGTTACCCCAGCATGGAGAGTGTTTTCCACAAGCAAAAAGAGACAGTGGGATGGGGGTTAAAAATGCAGAGGGCTTGCTTTCTCTTCTGGCTGATGGTTAAGCATAGAAGAAGAGCCTGTCCTTTTGGGGTCAGTGGAGTTAGACCAATGTTTCAGCAGTGAAAGATAGGAATCAGACCGATGATGTGCCTAAGTTTTATAATGCTGGGATGTGTCAAGTTTTGGTAGCTGTGTGGGCTGCTGTGGGTGATGTAAGTTCCCACAGTTCTTGCCTCCAGTTAGTATCACGTATAAATGAAGCTATTATAATCAGTGCTTTTGGGGCTTATAAGTAGCAAATTAGTAACTCATACTGCAGGAAGACATGAGCTAGCTTTCTCACAGCTAGTGCTGAGCAGGACATTAGGAAGGTACCTTTAAAATAAAAGCTGGGAAGTCTGATGGCATTAGGGATAATAGGGCACAGGGTAATATGTGTCTGTGGCTTTTGCCTTCTGCGTTACAGATTTGAGTGCAGCATAGGAAATGAAAACTGTTAGCTACTTTGTGGTGCTGTCTCAGGAGAATATATAGGCTTCACATCAGTTCCTTATTCTTGAATCAAGGGATGTTGAGCCAAATAGAAATCCTTCCACTGATTTTGCTGGCTTTTGTGAGCTTTGGGTAACCTAATGGGGAGCTGTGTAAACTGAATATCCTCAACTCGTAAATTCTCCCTAGAAGAGAGTCCTGACAGAAGGGCCAAGCCTGATTTCTGTCTCTGGCCTGGAGACAGTCATTCTGTATCAGCACTTGGACATGTCTGTGGAATAGAGTGTGGGAAGCAAGTGTTGTTCCTTGCCCTGTGGATAAATAGATAATTTCCTGTGAGTGGTAATATAGCATGTTAAAGCCAAAACCCTTCCCCCCCCAAAAAATCAAAACCACCATCTCCAGAAATATCCTTTATTATAAATATCCATGTAAGTAGTGCCTATCTGAATTCACACAGTTATTTTGTTGCAACAGCCTATGCATAATGTCCCTGTATGTCATTCCTCTCCCTGCTGATGCTTAGCACCTTTTATCCAAGGTTCTCAAAGTCACAGAGAAGCAATAATGAATTAAGCTGCACAGTACCCCTGCTAGTTAGGTAAATGCCATTTCTCTTGCCACAGATGGGGGGGAAATGAGGCACAAAGAGGTTAAGTGCTTCACCTAAGGTCGCGCTCTAATGCATCATTGTCCTTTTTCTGCATGGTGAGGGCTCTGTCCCCCCTGCTGGAAAAACTGCTCGGAAATGTTCTCTGACTCTAAGCATATCTGATGAATCCCATTCATTCAGACAAAAACTGGGAGCTGGAATTAAACTCTTGTCCTTCAGCTACCTAAAGCAGATGTCTGAAACTTGAATTAAAGGACATCTTTATTAGCTATCTGTAGTGGTAGTAGTTAGTTAATGACTTATACCTCTCGGTGGGTCTATCCAGGGTAGGGCAACATAATCATTGCGCATCTATGTAACGAAGCACAGGTTAGAACTGTCTTACGACTGCTGATTCTGTGACACGGAAAAGGCCTTGTGGCTTGATGCTTCCTGCTTCCCATTTCTGGATGTTTTTTGGGGGGTATTAGCAGCATTCCAAACACAGCAATGTTTTGTTTCTGTATTGATTAAACTTTTACATACACTGCCATCTTCACGAATTTGTCATTCCCCTCCTTTCTCTTACTCCTGTAGTTTTGGGAAACTGCTGTCATCACCATCTTGCTGATGAGGGCAAATGGCTGAAATGCCAGAAACGTCATTCTGTTTGCAAACAAGATTAAAGAAAACCTGAAACTCAAATGCACTTTCAACCATCAAGTAGAGAAAACTGTCATCAGATCAAGACTTGATGGTAAAAGATTCCTCTCTTCTTATTTTACATACAGGCAGAGGCAGGAAATGATGAAGGCTAGAAAAAGCAAGTTTCAGGATCCAACACCCACAGTTCCCAAGGGGCTGGTAGTCTTTTTTCAGATTTTTTCCTCTTTTTCACAGAAATATGCTGGACATGTGTGAGTGATCATACTGTTTTCCACTCCCAAGTGTCTTCAAGTCTGTTCTTCAGCTCATGATCACAGGGTCTATATGAAAGCACAGAGCCTCTTAGTGTGACAGCTCTAGGGGACATGTCTGAGCTGATGAGACAAAGTTTTGTCAGCCAGATGTCTTGTAAAGACTTTGGTTTTAGTGTAAAGATGAGACTGTCTTCAGAAATACTTGCCAAGAGCTTTATTTTTACTGCCTCGTTTCCCCCCTTGTGATTCCTCTGGCCAGTCAGTGGTGAGCAATTGCTGAATTGTTGCCTTCTCACACCTCTGTGTACAGTGTGCCCATTGCTCCCACCATCTCTGCTTTGGAGCTGTTACATATGGCAGGTTGCTTTGCCAGTCCCAGCATGATGAACAAGAGCTTCATCAGCATTTGGGGCTGGATGCAATTCACTGGAAGGGGATCACTTGTTCTTTACATAAGCAGAACAAAGGGAAAGGAAACAAAGGATGATACCCATCCTTCAGTTCTGCCTGTCAGAATGTCTTATCCCACCTTACACCCACTCACACGTGTGCACTGGTGTGCAGACGTGAATATTTATTTTTAATCTGCTCCTGACATTGCTCCTTCTGAAATTTGGCAGCTTTTGATTAGCTCTTCTCCCTTCAAGTGTCTATTTGGCTAAAACTATGTCCTTACAACTTCATTTAGAAAACACTGAGTTATGGAGCAATGTTTAGTAGCCAGAAGTAGAGCACAAGAGCTTATCCAATAGACCTTGTTGTCATGTTTTTGCGGAGTTGGGAGGAACAGCTGTGTATTGTTCCTGCACTGGTGTTCTTACTCTTTCATATATAACTCCCTCTGCCAAGGCCAGCTGGGGAAGCGGACACAGAAGAAGTCACGTCCCCTTTTTGAATCTGCAGGTCACGTACCATCAATTACTTTTTGACAAGGTCAAGTAAGAATCCTGAGAAGAGTCAAACTCCATAATTAAATGCCACCCCCCAGGTAGCTGATGTGTACTGAAGGACTCTGAAAAATACTGCGACAAACAAGGTTTCTCTTGCTTGGTCCTCCAAGCAACAGTTTTATGGTGCCAGTGAAGTAGCTTCATCAAGAATCCCCTAGATTTCTCAAAATAGAAAATGAAATAGGTGCAAGCATTTGTTACTTACCTCTGAGGGTATAAAGGTGGCTCTTCTGTTTTACATAACATCTCTCTGATCATAGCCAGTAGTTCTTTCTGGCTGTTGAATCCCAGATTCTTGAAATAAAAAGTCACTTTAAATCAGCCTGGGTTTTCCTGGTTAGCTCTGTTCTGATACAGATCCTTGCTTGTAGGCATCTCCCGTCTTTCTTATTCACATGCAAATATAGGCACACATCCATGCTCCCTCCTACGTCTCCTAGTTTTGGGGCTAGTGGCTACTGTAAAAACACTGGAGGCTATGTTTTTGCCCTTGGTCCTCTAGACATTGGACTTTGGTCACTAGAGACCACAGTAATACAGGCAGTAATGCTGTGACAGTGCTTGTGAAGCTAAAGATTGTGAAAAGTCCACCTGCCCTCCGAGAAAGCCTTTATCCTAGAAGCTCAACACTAATTGGTGTGGTCATCTTTCAGGTTAAGTGCAAGCTTAGGGCTACAGGGATGAAGCTGCTTCCCATCTTTGGAAATTATGGTTTTGCTTTACGTTCCTTAAGTACCACTTTATTAGAAGTGGTTAGAGAAATGAAGAAAGTTTCTGCAAATGTATATGCACTCTGTTAATAAGATTTTCTGAATCAAAGTACCGAGAGCAAAGTCCTTCACAAATGCATCCAAAGGACAATGTAGGTAGACTCTGTGGCCCGAAGTTAGTTATGAAGCCCTTAAAGTAAATACGCACATACTAAGTCCTCATTGAAAGTTGCTGGGAAACCACTAACTTATTTGAACACTTGCACCTTAAGTCCTTGCAGCAAGGTGAGATCCTGCAGTGTGGAAAAATAAAGGAGCTGGAAGGTATGTTTCAATTGTTTAGATGAGTCTTCATAAGCAGCCTTACAGTGAGGGCAGAAATTCTTTTCTCCAGTATACACAAGGGGAATCTTAAGGCTCAAAAACATCAACACTTCATTTTTTTTTTTAATTTTTTTTTTCTCCAGTTGGTCTTTACTAAAAAGATCATTCTCTTCTACAGGCAGGGAGACTGAGGCAGTGCTCCAGTCACTCATGAAGCTTCTGACAGAATAGGAAGCAGAATCCAAATTCACTGATTCCCAATACAGTTCTAGAAACTTACCTTTTCACAAGAGTCCACACAGAGGTTTTGGCATACGGACAAGAATGGGAGGAATAAAGCATGTGTTTCCTTTACAGTGTTTTTTCAGGTGCCACTGACAACCCCACTAAATATTTTTACATTATTCTCCTTTTATGCAGACAGCTTTAGAAGTTCACCTGCTTAGGTAAATATCTTTGTCTAGAAACCTGAATTAACAACTATATTGCCTTCTCGTGCAGGGTGATAAAGAGGGATGATTAATCGAGCTCAGAAATTCAAATCATGAGTTTCTCTGAGTCTCACAGAAGTTGTAGAGTTTGTTTTGTGGTCTGGGGAGTGGTTCCAGCCCTCTCTGTATTTATCCAGGCAGAATGTGTTTATTGAGAGTAGCCAAAGGCATAAGCTAAACAGAATTGCCAAGCACAGCAGGTTGCTGGGGGCATCCAAACAGTCACAACCCAACTGCCTACTCTGCAGAACATGGCCACCACGAGCATTGAGAAAGCATGTGTGCAGCACATGTGCATGTGATTACCTTGGAGCCATGACTGCCCCTGCCTTTGTCATCTTCCCAGCATGTGCTGCAAGCCTGACCCTATGGAGATCTCTTCCCCTTCCTGGGATGGGAATGGTAAGGTCCCAGCTGTCATCCGTTGGATAGCAACCTTCAGTTTCCCCATGCTGCTGAGAAGCTCGGAGCTAATTCTTCTGTTCACTGGGGATGACCTGGGTTCCTTAGGATACTGTGAGTGCTGAGACAAGATATTTGATGTGGACTTCACTAAATCATTAGCCCTCCTGAGAAACTGTCACTGGGTAGGTGTGTTAGTCCTGATGCGTTTAGCTTTCAAGTCATTGTTGCCAAGTAAGCCTACTCTTGAGCACTTATAGAGTCCTTCTGTCTGAGTCTGTGTTACTATATAACTTTAGAGTAGCTTATCTTCAGTCTTTGCATTGTGGAATAAGAAACTGTGTGTACTTTACTCCTTGTACCTCATCATGTCTCCAGTATCATAAACTCTTGTGTAATCTCTGCATTATTTTCTTCACTTCAAGTCTTATGTAGCCAGAATCCTTCGTTTCTGATTGTTGTTCTTTCTTAAAGTGCCAGAGAAGGACAGGGGACTGATCAGGACAAGAAAAGGAAGAGTGAGGAGCCTTCTCTAGGCTGTTCTAGCCTCCATTCAACATCAGTTTGTAGAATAATGAGAGAGAAATGCTGAAAGAATATCAGCATTGGTGGGACCATTCCTTTCTCTAGGGCTTCAAAGAGCAAATGAAGAGTACTGAGAAAAAAGTTGCATCGCTGACTCTTCTTTGCTGCTGGATAAAGTAGCATTGTGGATGGACCTAAAACCCTGTGTATAAGAAGCTGGTCCACTGAAAAGTTCAAAACCAGAATCAAAGTGATATTTCTGAAACTTCAAGGGGGGCCTAGTCATGTGTTGCTGATAGGAGGAAGGATTGTACTGAATTCAGGGAGAAATATTGAAAGAAGAAATACTACCCTAGCGATATGTCCTTTTGGTTGTGCATCAAGGGAGTTGATATACCTCTCCATGGCACATCACTGGTCCCTACCAAGGATGTTCCAAGGAGGAACCCCTCCTTGGCATATCAATGAGTCATACTTGTGAAATGGCCTCAGCTTCACTTCAAATAGGGGAGTATTTTTCCCTTTTAGATATACAGCACTGATTAGCACCTTATGCAGTAAATTATGCCTTTCAGGGGATAAATACCAGCAATGTATGACAAAAATGTTGCAAAGAGCAGAGACCTTATCCTTCATTCTTTTCTTTTCCTTTCCTTTGTCAATGGTGCTGGTCTTAAGGATCTTGAAAGGATTTAAATTTAATTTTTTACTCCTTTTAGAGGCATTTAGGAGAGAAGTTGTGAAGCTATGTATGTTCTTCTGGTGCCTGACCAAGTACCATCACATGTGTAGGGAAATTAGCAGGTTTACTAGAAACAGCTCAGGTATTGACAACAGAAGATAAATAATTAATTCATAGCAACATTCACAGCAGTCAGAAAAACTTTCTTAAAAAATTACCTCTGTTAATTTTTTTTTTTCTTTAAAATTGAAGAATATCCTTTTTTGAAGGATAATTGGAAATTCCTTTTTAGATGTTTTTGAATACAGCTTTGATGGTTGTTCTTGTTTGGAGTGACTTTTTGTCGTGAAAACTTTGAGTGATTTAAATCTGAGGAAAAAATGAAGACTGACCTACAGTGAATTTTTATAATGTTTACTTAGAAAGAAATTTTGAAGTCTCAATTTTCTGTTTTCAATTATTGTCTCACAGACCTGCCTGAAGATCTAGAAAAAAAAAAATCTTTAGATTAAGACATCTATTACCTGTTAAAGCTTTGCTCATTGTATTCACTTTTCTCTCCTACTCAAGGCCACGTATAAGCTCATGACATTCAAGGTTTGCTTGTAAATTATTTTCAGAGCAACACCTTTCTACCGGTGAACCATGGCAATGACAGTGTATGATGACATTCTGGATGTATGTTCTTCATCTCAGTGCTCCAGTGATATTAACCCCATTGCGGATGGTCTGCATCCTGAATAAGCTCTGTATCCCAAACCAGGTTATTTGTGTCCCTATGCCCTTTGCCTTTGGGCTGGGGCAGGAGAGTTGAACATCATCTCCATAAACATCTCTTGTAAAGTAGACCATTAATTCTTTAAAATGTTTCGCTGTCAAAATAGCAACATGAAGGGATGCTTGTTTTCTTTTAGCAAATTCCTGCAGCTTACAAAAAAAAAAAAAACCTATTTTTTTTTTTTTTTCCTGGCTTTCATCTTCAAAAGTTTTCCTGATACGTATACAGTAAAAAGTTGGAAAGATAAATCCTGCCCTCACCTATCCAATATCACTGCTGTAAATTCTTTCTTTGCTAATGTTAGCTAAACTTTTTTGTGCTGACTGCCTGTGTACAGGGGGGAAAGAAGGAATGTGGGCCTCTTATTTGAATATAGGTAGATGTTTTCAGAGATATAAATGGAAAGCAGGGCACCAGTTACTGCTGGACAGCCATGCCTGGGTTTGGTACTTAATTGCTACTTTAGTTTGGGATTTTTTTTTTTTTTTTTTTTTTTTTTAAACAACTCTGATGGTGATGTGCAAATAACAATAGCTCCAGCTCACTCTGTATACCTCTTCAGACACTCCAGCACTGATCAAAAGGAGCAGTGACAACCTTGGTCAGCAGAGACAACAAATTTGGCTAAATCTTCTTGAAGGACAGGTCCGTGATAGAAAAAGGAGCACATTTTGCGCTCATTTTTTTTCCAGGATCTTTAATACACTTTAAAAGATTAATTCCCTGCTAGCTCTAATTGGGAGATCTACCATTGCCAGCAAGATTATTTTGGGGATATTAATCATTTCCTCTGCGGTCAGAGGAGAAGGTGCAGAGCCAAGATCTCTGCTGCCTGCCCAAGGTTTGAGATAAACTATCAACTTTTCAGTCATGATGCAAGAAAGCATTTTTAATGCTCTTAATGTTGCTGGTTTTTCCATTCTAATTTGTGCTGATCCTTACACAGCTCTTTCTCATTTGTTTGTATACTCATTTTTCTGTGTCTGTTTCTCTGTGTCTTGGTCTTTATCTCATTCTCCCATACATCCTTTTTGTTTTTCGTCCTCCTTGTGCTTCATCGTTGTCTTAACTCAGCTTCTGTTCTTACTCTCTTGTTTTCCCCTTTGTCAATGTGTTTTCCTTTAGTCTTTTTTTGTGCATGCATCTGTGTCTTCCTCTCTGCTCTCCCTTCTCTACTCATCCTTTATCTCTTTCCCACTCTTTCTCTTTTTTCCAATTCCATTAGCGAAAGTAGATAATAACTTGTGAATTCAAGTGGAACTTCATTTCTGAAACCGTACACTCGTGCTGGAACCCATTAAGCTCGATAGCGAGAAATGAGAGAAATCATAATTATCAGGCCAGTAAAATACATGAAACATAAAATTTGTCAGGGAAAGTAATTGAAATTATTGGAGCAGTTGGGTCCTGGTGCTGTGCAGACCCTCAGTGATAATGGAAAGGTTACGGGCAATGTTTAGCAATGCTGATGAGGCCCAAGGTGACTCAACGCCACTACAGTCAGCAACTTTATGCTCTGCTTACATTAATTTGCTAATCCATCTTTGGAAATGGCCAGGCTGAGCAGTGCATCAGGGCTCGTAGAACCCCTGCCAAAAAGCTGGTGTAGTCAATGTTGCAAAACTTTTGGTTTCGTTTTCCTGTTGCTTGACCTCCTTCTTTTCTGCTTCTTTTTACATCTCTCTCTCTTCTTCTGTAGTCTTCCCATCCATTTCCCACTGGAGCCATTTTAGAGTATGACTATACATTCACAATATGTTGATTATTTAAAGCTTGCACTAAGGCAGTTCCATCCATTTCTCTAGCATTCTCTTCTGACAAGCTGTACGTACTTGCAAACTACCAGGCAAGTCCAGGAGCTGTTGCAGATGTTTCCATTCTCTTTTTGTGGGTGGAGAAGCTAAATCAAAGGAAACTGAAGTTGTCAGGATCCAGGCTGGACATAATATATTTAGGTCTTTGGTTATGCGCTTCCTCACCACCATATCAGCCCTCATCCATTTCTTTACTAAAGAGATTGCAAGGGCTGTTGCAGAGCCAGTGCAGCCTTCAGTGTAACCAGCCAGGGATTTGTGCTGATGCTGATTCAGTGCATGCACCCTTTGGATTCTGTGTTGTGTAATAAAATGTTACTGCAACAGCTCCAGCAAGGCAGCCTTGAAAAATTGGCATGAATGTTGATCAGACAAGGTACAAAATCTACTCGCCCACTCTCATAACAGCAAACACTAATGAACTGTTTGTTCTGTGTGGAGAGAATGATTTTGCAGGGCTCCTTGTTTTTAAAAGGGAAGGTGATGAGGAAAGAGAGAGAGAGAGAGGAAACAGCATCTGCTTCTCTTTAGAGCCTGAAACAGTTTGTGAGAATTACTGAATCATCCAGCCCCCTCTTTCTTTTTGAAGGGTTAATGTGATCTGGAGAGAATGGCATAGTGGTCTGCTCCTTTCTCCTTAGGATTGCTGTTGGGGTGACACAGGGTAAGCCCTGATCAGCGCAGCTTGGTCTCCTCTTCTGTTTCTGTACCTGTCATCACCCTCTACCTCCCTGTCTTCCACCCAATATGTTTGTCCAGGGGCTTTTTGACTCCTCTGGAATTTCAACTCAGCCATGTGCAGTTCACAGATCATTCGTAGGCCATTTTCAGGGAGACCAAAATGCTCTCTGCAGGGTGCCTGCTTTAGTCCCATCCAGAACAGGTATCATCGCCCCATTCCAGCAGCCTGCTGTCAGGTTCCTACTGTACGGATTCAGGCTGTTCATTCTGAAAAGACTCGAAAGCCTAACAGCGCCTGTCTACACAGCATGGGCATAAAAATAATCATACTGTTGCAATCCTCGTGGAAAGAGTGGTAAGATCGGTTACTCTGCCTATAGCTTCCTTTTTCCTCTCTTCAGCCAAACTGTTAAGCACTTTCCCTGTAACTGGCTGCTACCATGGAAGCAACTGCATTTCGATAGGGTTGTGTGGTAAGCAGTTTTGTGGGCTGCTTAGACAGGAGGACTGCTTTATCCAACTAGGTGCACTATTAAAAAAAGAAAAGCTGATAAAAGAAAAAAACAAATTTTAATGAAAATAAATTCTCTCTCCAACAGTTCTTCTCCAGATGTGGTGCTGAGCCTGTTGTTTTCACAGCAAATACATTTAGTACTGTTAAAAACACCCCAGAAGAAATGGTGTTTAACAAACTGTCTGAACAACCTCTTAGCATAACAGCATTTGGAGTAGCATAGCTCATTAAGGTCGATGCCTCTGTTCAAAGCAGAGCTCCTTATTATAGGGGATATGTTACACGTAGCTTGTCTGAGGGGGCTATTTGTGGATATCTCTTCTATTGCCATTAACACTTCTCTGATGGCAGTTACCAAACCACTGGGTATGACTTTGCAGCTGCAATTTCAGAATAATCTGTGGTCATTTTTCTGGCAGTCCCCCCTGAAACCTGTTGTTGAGCACTGGATTTAAAAAGCCCTTGCACAGTTCCATTAGAGAAAACAAGGAATCAACAGCTGTAATGCCAGTAGATAATAGAGAAGTTATGTGGCACTGGAAGAAAATAAAGCATCATTACAAATGGCCTAGGAGCAAGAATTACCACCAACTCTTGAAATGACTGGAATGCTCTTCCTCCCCCTGACACTTGGGTAAATAGTCTTTACATTTAAGATTCTGAGAACTATATTGGTATTTCTGTCCCTAGGAGCCTGGTTTCTCTAAGTGGTTGAGAGAAGTGGTAAGGAAGCCCCAGGGGAAGATGGAAGAGGGGATAATTTTCTTCACCGATGAATTGTTTTTTGCTTCTGGCAAAATCTGGCCCTGCGGTTCTCTGGTGGTGTAACTGCTGCTTCTTCTGCATTGACTCAGACCTAGAGGGTTGAAAAATAGCTTACCAAGAAACATGCAGTGTCCAGATTCCTATATTTGCACCACCCCCTCAGAGGCAGTTTTATACCCTAAGAGGTGTCTTGGAAGCATCTCCGATGGTGCCAAATATAGTTCCCTATTTTCCTGGGAAGCGGTGTCTGTCAAACAAGCATGCTTTCTGTTGGTGTCCTGTTGCCAACCCATGAATTTATGATGAGCCTTGTGAGCATCCTTCTGCCCTGAAAGACCCCAACAGCTGAAATGTATTTGTAGAAACTTCTGATTTGTAATTTTTTTTTTTTAATATGCAAGATAAGAAACAGTTTACTGCTGCTCTAGTTGCAGAAAAATATCTGGAAATATAACACATTTATAGCCTCAACCCTGATTTCAAAATTCAGAGGGAAAGTTAGAAAAAAAATGTTAATATTATTAATACTGATTATTTTTGAGATGGTTCATAATTTTTTTTTTGTATTGACAATAATTTGTCACATGAATAGAGATTCAAAAGGGTGGCTTCAAAATATAAAACCCAGATTATGATACTTATTCCCCTGAGATTTTTGTGGGAACAGAAATCTGATGTTCTCTCTAAACTTCTGCTGTGGTGTAGTTTCTGTTAAGGTAGTCAACTAGGGCAGTAGAAGTAGATTAATTTGTTTCACTATAGCAAGCTGTTTTCTCTCCTGTTATGAGACTTCATGCAGTAGCACAACTGAGAACTGTGTAGGTTGAAAATACTACAAAGTAATGTTTAAATCCAAGAAAAGATCATTATTTTTGTGATGAAGAGATTAGGGGAAAAATAGTTCTGAAGCAGTCTCTTTTTCCAAAGGGAATCAAAAGCAGTTTTGGTGTTAGCAGTGGTTCTCTGGCTTCACAACTTTTTTTCAGTTTTGCACTTTTAAAATTAAAATCAAAGCTGCAGAGAAAGACTCTGGAGTGACTTAATCTGCATATTTTCTCATTAAAAAGGAAAAACAGATAGTGGATTTTCATGCGATAATATGAATAGTCCAGATTTTTTTTAATGGACTTTAATTTTTAATGAGACCGATCCTGCAGTCTGGTTATTTATAACTTCCACAGCTTAATTAAGTCCAGTGAGAAGGACTGAATAAATGGGAAGCATCTCAACCTGAGCTAGCAAATGACAATCAAAAAATGTAAGTGATGTAAGAGATTAGCCTGTAAGGGGATGCTGTAAATGTTCCCTTGTCCCTTTAAATCCGTGAGCTCCATGAAGATGGAAATAAGGCACTCCAAGCCAGGACTTTTGCTTCTGGTGCTCTGTTAAAATGTCAGTTTTAAGAAAAAATGTCTCTAGGTCAGTCTTTTGAGATCTGGAAATGTTTCTGTTTGTGCGGGTGCTGCTGGCAAGCTGTTCATAGACACTAGTGCATCAAAGTGTCTAAACCAACGGGGCATTGCTGGGAGCAAGCAGGAAAATGAATTGCAAAGAGAGCGGCTGCCTAGTGCATATTAAAACAAGTCACAGGCAAAAACAGTCAGAGAGAAAAGGGCCTAGTTATGATCCACCTCAACATTCTCCACTACATTGTGGGACAAGGAGGTGTGCATTAGAGAAGTGTCTTATCTGTCTGAAGAAAAGTGATCCAAGTCACAAGAGCATCCAGGCTCCAAGTATAGTGAGCCAGGGCTAGGTGGCAAGTGGTTTTGGACTTGCTGCCATCCCTACCCTTTCTTTTTAGTGGGTCCTTAATGGGTCTTGTTGGCATTTTTCTGGACTTCAGCATTGTATAGTAGTCAAAGCACCAAAGGATGGTAATGCTAGGAGACCTGGATTGTGCTTCAGTTCCTCCAGTGGTCCTCTTTGAATTTGTCAAGCTGCTTATCACCCTGTGCCTAAGCTCTCTGATGGGCAGTTTAGGATACTGGTGTAACTGTAGTGTTTTGGAACACTAGAATTTTTCAGGTTACTAGAAATTCCTATTAGAACAATGTGATGATTGTTAGTACCAATGCATATTACAGTATTAGTGCTGACTCCTTCTGCAGAAAATGAGTATTTTACCCTAAGGTAAAATAAAGAAACAATAACATTAGGCATTTGTAGTGAATTCAGTTGTTTTTGTATGGCAGAAGTAGATACAGCCAGTTAGCACAGGGCAAACCAAATCATGTGGATTAGGGATTTCTGGAGTACCTGAGTCCCTGCACCTCAATGCTTTCCACCCTTCTGATGTTGCTGCATGGGTAAGTATGGAGAAGCTCAAAGTTTCCAGAGTGGTGAGGTCATGGGGAGGGGCTCCTAAATAGAAAACCTAGTAATAAGGGATTTGCTCAGACCTTACTGTCTGGATCACACTGGAATAGATCCTCCATCACTCATCTCTGAACGCTAGCTCAACTGACACTTCAGCACCAGTGAAATGGGAGGCTGCTGATGGCATGAATGATTTAGTAATTGCCTTGTTTTCTGCAGGCTGATAAGAGTTTGCCTTGAGTCATATGTGAGCTTGTGCAGTCTTCCTACACAAAAGTGCAATACATCTGCTTTCTTGTCGGAACTCTTTGGGGCTCTTACACAACTCTGTGTCTTAAGAGCAGCAGAGGCAGGTCCCAGAAGGTGAATGAGCTACCTTATAAAGTTTTCAGCAGGAAATAGTTCATAGGATTGGGATGAAATTGTCTTGTTGATTTAATTTTTTTTTTCCTCTTCTTCTCCTTTTGTCTTTGAGAGTGTGACAGTATGAGGTAGGATAAAGTCCCTGCTACTCTTTCTGGAGTTATTCTTTGGATTATTATGCTCCTCGTTCTGCTGCTATACCATGCTATTACATTTAAATCAGTTTAAGCAGGGATATGATAAAAGCTGTTCCCATACTGATGATCCAGACACATGCCAGAGAAAATACCTGTCTGTCTGAGTCCTGACAACTTGAAAGTTAATCAGTGGCCGAGTCTTAAGCCTATTTGAGCTGAGACAAATCCTGATAGCTTTCAGTGGACCTTCAATATGCTCCTAAATACAATTTTGTTGTTATTACTTCATTTCAGAAAGCTAGGGAGGCTTGTGGGGATCTGCCTCTTAGACAATGGTTGTACGATGAGCTATCCATATCTATCATTGTTGTGTGTTCCATTTTGGAGTTGTATGACCCACCAGAGGATAAGAATTGATTTGACAAGTTTAAGATTTCTTCAGAGTCAGTTGTCATACAGAGTTACTTGCTAGTTAACATCCATAAAGACATTTCTGGGTTTTGAATAATCTTTAACTAATACTGTGTTTTCTGTCAGTTCACTATATGTCTTATTACACCTGCTAGCTGTGATTGGAGTCCTAGGTCACCCCGTGACTCTGTTTTTAGAAGATGATATTACATTTCCTTAATATGTTTTTTAATGAATCAAAAATTTTCCTGTATTCTCTTAATTTTTTTATACAAAGACTCTTGCCAGGAAATTCACTAGCTGGTGAGTTTTCTGAAAGGAAATAGATGAATGATGTTGTTATATATAACATGCACACATCTCTGGAATAATATTTTTGCCATAATCACTTAAATGTGTTGGTTTCCTTGCATAGTTATGTTAATTCTGGTGCATCTACCTACTATATTGTAATCGCATGGCTTCGTGTGTGTACAGAAGCAGCACTGCTGAGCTGAGAATCTAAGCCGAGCAATGGTAAGAGCTATTAGAGCTTATGCTTCAGTATGAATACAGAGGTATAAGTTTTCAAAGACATCAAACGAGCTTCATCCCTGCAGATGTGTTGGACTTTTGAGAGGAAAAAATAAACACCAATATATTAGCAACCGTGTTGCATGATGAAAACAAGTTATCCTCATTCTTCTGAAAACATTGAAACATAAAAATGAAATATCTCACATGTAGCATTTACTCCAACAAAGGTTTTCTTTCATCTTTGGAATTGTTTGCATCTTAAGGTGACACATATCTATGTAGACTAGGTCAGTACCTATGGTACTGTGAGCTTTGTGTTCTATATACACCTGCTGCTTACTGATATGCCATAACACTCATTCTGTAGTTGATTTTAAGATGCTTGTATAGCATTTTATATGGCCCAACTTCAACTTAAAATAGTATGTACTCACCTCAGGCAACCTGAAAAGTTCATGTTATAGGTGCTGTTCAGGTGTCATGACTTAATGTATTTTAACAGCTATATTGGAGGGGGGGGGAGGGGCGGGCACGGGGGAGAAATGGGACACTTTAAAATGCACAGGGAGATCTGCAGATCTTGATGAGAAAGAACCAGACAAGTTCTCTGAGGCCTAGTGCCCAGGCAAGTTAGATGGAAGTCACTGGATACACGAAGCTCAGGGGAAAGTGCGATATAGGCACCTTTTCTGGAGACAGGATTCAGGTTGTGTCTTCATACAAGGACAAGACAAAGCCTTATTCTTGAAAGAGTGGTATTCTTCTGGGAAATTTAATTTGCTTTCTGTTTAATTGAATTATTAAATGTAGGGGTCTGCACTGCTGAAACTACATGGTTTCTGATAGGAAGCTAGTTTTGGTAGACACTGAAGGGCATGTACTGTCTAGTGTGGTAGCATGTGGTACTTCCATTAATTTAGGTATTGTGTGTTGAATGATGTGTTAGTGACAGCTGCATTACAGAAGGATGCTAATTATTTAATTAAGGAAGTAGGAGCCAGGACTTAAGGGTTCAGTTTCAGCTGTAGGCATGTACTGTAGCTGAGACCTTGGGGAAACCATTGAGTTGCTTCTTGGATAAGGAAGGTACAAACTTGTAAAAATAAGTATTCTTCCCTCCCATCTTTGTGCTGTCTTGTCATCTTAGATTAAAGCTTTTTGAGGCAGACCTTAGTCTCTTTCTTAGTGTGGCCACATTACAATGTCTAGGACAGGGGAGTTCAGCTTCATCTTGAAACATGAGTGCTACAGCACTAGACATTATCAGTGGAAGTACACAGCTTTGGCTGTCAGTAATAGAGATGATCTGTCTGCACATTAAATGTTTCTGTGGGTTTTGGTGAGAAAGCCTAAAATTCCCATTATTGGATGGGAGAAGGGGAGGAAATGTATGGAGTATTGGGGCAGAAAAAGCACATCCTTTCCAATTTCCTAATACTAGTTGTTACTTGAAAATTTTCCAGTGAAATAACATGACAGTGCTGCCTACCCACATGAGATCTCTTACTGACATGTGGGTTGAGAACACCTGCTTGCACCTTATGCTGCACCATACTCAGAACAAAAAATCTCATTTGTAACAGGATTGGCTCAAATGTATCAAAAGCATCACTGCCCTGCAGTCCCCTCTGCTCTCCTAGGGCTGTCCTGTGAACCAAAAGTATCCCATACCTCTTAAAGCCAGTATGAGATTTTGAAGGTACTTGTGAACACCTGTTGTGAGGGGACGTAAACTGTTTTGTACACGACTGCTCTGAGCTGTTGCTGTTACAGCCGTTTAGCATTCCTGACTTGTTTCAGATTCCAAAGTTTTAGATATTTAATGCAAAACAATAAGGAGGAGAGGGGACAGAACCCTCTCACCAGTCATTTGTCTTGATAACAAGAGGTGCTCATACCTCGTTTCCATGGTGATCATGCAACTCTGATTTGTTAAAGTTCACACCTCCCTCTCAGCTGTGAGAGAGGAGATGCTAAAGGAGAGGCCAATGTAATTACTAACCTTCCAGCTATGCAGCAGCCCTAGGGCTTATCTGCTTTCATCAAGAGAGGATTGTGCCTAAAGTATAAGGACCGAACAGTTAAGGGAGTTGCACTTCATGGAAGGGTGAAGAGGGCAGGGCAAGAGGAAACTGGAGGTGAAAGGTTTCCTTACCTCTAGAAGACACCAAACATGAGGTACAAGTGGAACAATTTGTACAGCGTTAAGTGCTGCAGTTGGAAGGGTCTAAAAGCTGATCCTACACATGTATTTTGTCTCACATACACTGGCACAGGTACTCACATAAAGAACCTGGAATAGCTCCACTCAAATGAGTGCAATTATACTTCTATAAAGCAGAAAAAAAAGTGGGAGGAAAATTGGTCTTTTTTGATGGTAGTTTGCAGCAATACTCCATTTTAATTTTCCTTCCTGTGAGGGTGTTTCTAGAGCAAGCAAATGAGAAGTTAAAGGAGAACTAAGAAATCATTTGACCTTTGTGATCCTAAGGTCTATCTTAGCTCAAAATAGGAAAGTGTTGGATCACTCCACCTCCCAGCAAACCAGGGCTGGATCTAGAAATCGGCATGAACCTCAGGTACCTGTTTAACATGCAAGAGGCTAGGCATGTTCTCTGAGTGACAAGACCTTCCCTTTGCATGCAAGCAGCAAAGTGAAACATTTGGCATTAGCATGATCACTGATGGGTATGCAAAATACGCAGCCATACATAGTTTGGGGACCACAGTCAGCTATGGAAGAAGCAATCACAGCTCTTATGAAATGGGACCAAGAATTTTCTTTCCTCAGATGGTGCGAATGATGTTGCATAATAATTGAGAGAAATAACTGGAAGGAGAGGTTATAATTTATTCTAGTTTACTAGCATTTTCTTTTTTCTTTCCCTTGTTACCGTGTGTCAAAATAAATTAGAACAAAAATAATTCAATAAATCTGTCAGTGGACAAAACACAGAGGTGAGAGTTGAAGGACCACAGCCTGTTCTCCCCTTGAGCTCTTTAGGAGCTACTGGGCACTGGAAATTCTCCTGAACATTAAGGCTCCTATCTGGAGTTGTTTCTGTCTCCTCTTGTTGGGGAAATGGTGAATGACTCCAAGATCTCAGACTGTTAATAAGATTTACCATCCTTTTCTGTCCTTGCTGTCTTTCTAAAGTGCTCATTTGGCTACAGCAACAGTAAGCATTTGTATTTGATATCTGTAATCCCAGAGGTTTTAAGGAGGAGGGGAAAAAAAAAAATCTTTATAAATTCATTGAGTGTCAAAGACCTGTTTGTTTGCTTTACATCTCTTAACAGTCCTGCTCCACTTCCTCCTCTCCCTCTGTATTCTCTGTTAAGCTAAAAAAAAAAAAAAAAAAAATCCATGTTTGCACCAAAAGGGATTTACATGGTAATAGTTCACTTGAGATATTTTGTTGTTGTTGTTTAAGTGTTTTAAAAAAAGCAAAATCATTGAATGAGGAAACTGGCTCTGGGAAATTTTACAAGATTCAGAAGAGCTTCAAGTAGAACAACAGTGCTGGAAATAAGAAGATTTTTAGAGAGGAACCCCAGCAGTATTGAAGATTGAAAATGCCATTTGAATAATGTCCATAGTGTGGCCCTTTATAGGCCTAAAGAGGAGCCACTGGCTGAGCAATCTAATGGGAGTAGAAGCAAGCTTCAGGTACTAGAGTAGAGAGTTAAAATGTCTATAACCTGTCACTTGTATCTAGATATTTGCTTTGTGCTATCTTCAAAATTAAAAATACGTTGACCCAAGTCCTGTACTAAAAACCAAAATTAGAGATATCATTTTTAATAGGTTGAATCTTTTCATTTTGCACAGTTTGTTTCCTCAACCCCTCATATCCAAACTAACATCTTGGATTTTTATCCACCACAGTAAACCTGAAGAGAGTTTTCAGCAGAGTAACGGAATTTGCTGCAGTGCACGCAGCTGCTTAACTTTCAAGCCTTTAAAAACTGTGCATTTCATTTAGCAGAGGCTGATGCAGGGCTTTACCTGACTTGTAGGACAGTTCGAAGGTGTTTGCCAGCTGGGCTAGGTGCACATCCCAGGACTGACAGCAGAGCAATCCCTATCTCTACCTGATTCAGGATGGGTAGATGAGTCTCACAGTGGATAGACACCAGAGGCATGCTCAGCCTGGTCTCAGTCTGGCCACAGCAGACCACTGAGGTTCCCCATTTGTCACTTGGATGTCCCACATACTCATCCCCTACAGAGTATCATTTCTTGCCGAAACCCTCATCTTGAGGCCACTTGAAGATCTTGCCATGTCGCTGATAGGAACATTCTAGTGAATTCTGAGTTGGCTGCAAAATACCTGAGCCTGACAGACATGCTAAGAGTGGAAGTGCCTTACTTGTCAGTATTAATGTTGCTGAAACTTTCCTAAGATCTTACATATAAATCATTATTTTCTTCCTCCTCTCTCTCTCTGTCCCACACACCAGCTTGTCTGTAGGCTTGGACAATCAGACAGCCACAGGGAAGGACTGCTTCTGGCTTTTGGTTCTGCAACACGATTAATTACTTATGAAGGTTATTTTAGGAACATTAGTTAGTTCCTCAGCTTCCTGTAACCTCACAGTAGTGTACAAACTGGTAGAAAAGCATTCAAATTTTATCAGCCATTCCGTAACTATTGTGACATTGAACCTTTTCACCCAAAAGTCATTGCACCAATCATCATATGATAACAACATTGAAGTGTTTATGTATTGTCCACAGCAATTTTCCTCAAAGTACTATAGAGCTCGTAATTATTGGAGGGAGAATAACATTTTACCCATTAGGCCTGTAAACATGTAGAAGCATTGTCTATACAGCCCTGTCAACATTTACGGGAAAAGTGCTACTAGTTCAGTTTAACTTGATATTTATGTTGGTGGGAGACTGAGCAGACAAGGTCATGGTAGCCGGACTTGATTTTTCACAACCATTTTGTACAGTTTGTACAGTATTTGTAATGTAAGTAAAAATGGTAGGGTGAAATCCTTAGTCCTGTCAACAGTAGGACACATCAGGTTTTCAAAGTGCAGTCAGCTGTGTTGTATCTGACTGACTGGGGATGGCAGAGTTGGTCTAATCAGCTTCTTGCTTATATGATAAATAAAAAATAACTGACTTGAACTAATTCTGAAAATTAAAAATTAAAGTTAAAAGCCTGAGAAATACAGGAACTGATTTGTGGAGGTGATCTATCTTTCCAGCCTTATTTCATTCCACATACCTCCTACAGACTTTTTTGCTTGATT
This sequence comes from Tetrax tetrax, assembly GCA_009806455.1. NCBI lineage: Eukaryota > Metazoa > Chordata > Aves > Otidiformes > Otididae > Tetrax > Tetrax tetrax. Next base: position 866,954 of record WHYT01017917.1, on the reverse strand, counting down.
CACTGCCTGGAACTGGTAGTGGGGCGACAGAGGGTGCAACATGGGAGGCAGAGAAAAACAAGTGCTTTGTTTCTGTGAGTGTCCACTTTCAATTTTACAGAAACAGCATCTGACTTGTGCAGAAACAAGGCAGGAATTCTCTCATCTGTGTTCAGTGAGAGCAGCTATATCACACAGGGGTTTAATACCTCTGACCCAAGGCAAAACTGAGTTGATGAGAAGTATAGTGCTCGTTTGTGAGCCCTCATAGGCTGTGGGATATCACTCCTACACTCTTTGTAAATCAGGATACTTTTGTTCATGTGTGAGGCTCAACATTTTCAGAGAACATCCTGAGAGAGGCACGATGATGATACCTGTTTGCTTGCACTTAAAGCATTATGGGCAAGGACTAGAGGAGTAGATGGCTGTAAGAATGAAGGTGGTTTTGTGCCAGGATTACAGGGTAGCATAGAATTCTAGGTCTGGAAATGTTTTCTGTTTTGTTCTATATAAACATTTTAATGTAAGAAGTTCTTACTGATTGTGCTTTATTTTAGGTTAGCTAGCCCTGTGGTCTTAGAGCTGTCATCCCCCAAATCTGTAAACACTTACCACATACATGAGTACTAATAACAATTAAGAAGAGGCTGAGATCTGATCAAGATGAAGAAAAGTTGGAAACATAAATTCTTGTGGGTTGTGTTATCCAGAATATATTAAACATTTAACTGTTTCTTGGAGGAACAGAGGAGATACAGAATGCAGGAAAAGTAGACATGGTGCTTTTCTTCATGGGTATGCATGTGTTCAAAAATAGCAGAGCGTGGGAGGAGCAAAACCTGAGAGCTTGCAGCTCTGTTTGGTCTTCTAGACATGAGAGCATTGACTTACCCAGACTTGCAAAAGGGAAAAGATTTTAAAACAGTTTTCCAATTGTTATAAAAGTTGCATATAATGTTCCCTTGGCAACTTGAGATGCTCTGCGTTCAAAGAGAGATAAGGAGAATTTTTAAAAGTCTGGAGAAAAGCCTTCACCAGAGCTAACGTGTTGGTGAATGGCTCTTCAGAGCAGCAGTCACCTGCAGGAGTGATAAGCGTTCGAACGGCAGCTGCAGTATGTCTGGAGTCTCTTGTGTGTGTCAGCAATTAAATCTGTGGAAAAAAAAAATTGCAAAGGTACATAAGAGTAGCAATCTTTCATTGTCTTTAGTTTAATCTTTTTTTTTTCCTGGAGTCTAAGGTACTTCTACTCATTGATTTGGTGAGGAAGGAATAGGTGCTTCTATAAAACATCCTTTTATTTCCAGTCATGCAAAATTTACATTTAAAGCATCTTGCAGATAAATCTAATTCATCTTCAAGTTCTGTGGTGGGCATTTATTTTTCAGGTGGCAAGGTGACCTTTTGCATTACATCTGAAAACTATACTCCTTACAGTAAGGGAAAGTAGACAAAAATTACATGATTTGGGTTTGGATATGGGGACTAAAACATTCTTATTTGGAGTGTGATATACTAACCTCTCTACCCACTATGGACTACTCCCTGTGCTTTGGGGCAGGTGTAGTTTTGGGTGCTTTAGGGGGTCTCCTGGAAGGCTGCCTGAGACTTTATTGAGAGCAGACCTTAGAGAGACCATGAAAGTGTTGGGCTCTCAAAGTTTTTTAGTCCATCCTGCAGCTCAGGAGAGGTTTGAGTTGCTTAGGACATTCTGACAGATGTTTGTCAAACCTGTTCTTAAAATAAAAATCTTCTGGTAGAGAGATTATATAACTGCCTGAGGTTGTGCACTTCTAGTTCTTGTTCTTACAGATAAAAATTTATTTTGAACATCTAATCTAATTCTGTTCTGTTGCAAATTAAATTAATTACCTCCTGTTCTATCCTCAGCAGGCATGGAGAACAATTGATCACCATTGTCTTTGCTGCGTTTTACATAATGAGAGACTGTTATCATGTCATACCTCAGGTTTTCCTAGACTAAACAAGTAATTTGTGTGCACTTTTTTTTTCCCCTCTGTATCCTTACATCCTATTTTTTAAACTTTGTACTTTTCTCCGTGCCTTGCTCATGACTCTTGTTCATCCAAGTCTTCAAGTGCAGAGCCCAGTACTGGACAAGTGATGCTCAAAGATTTGAATACAGTTTTGGTGGGATGGTAGGGGTGATAGATTTTCAAAGAAATAAAGAGACAATAAACATAAAATAAGATATTTTGTCACCTGTGACTCATTTGGTTTAGCATTCTTAGCAGCCAGTAGAGCGTTTAAACCCACATTTTAATATGTAGTCTGCTTCCCTGAGTGCCCCACTGTATTAGCTGGACAGATTATTTTTCATTTCTTTAGAAACAAAAAACAAACCCACAACGTTGTTAAGCTATTCAGGAGGGCAAGCAGCCAAGTTTCCTCTCAGCAGTGAATGCTTATTAATGGTGAGTGGGGCAACTAGACCTTTTTTTTGCCCTCTTGGAAGCATCAGTAACACATGGACAGAAGATTGGGAAGCGAGTGAGTTGGAATAACCTTTCCGGAGTCTGTCAAAGTAGTTGATAAAACAAAACACAACTCCAGCAGAAATGACTCTGGGTCACTGAAGAGTTGTTCAGTGTCACAGATAGTGATGCCATTAATTCTAGCTGATGTCTTTCACAGATCCACATTCCTCTTGCTCCTTGAAACAGTGCTGGAAGAGGATATTTGCTTGGCTAGTTGCGAATGGAGCACCTCAAAAATAGTGCTGCCTCCTGAAAAGTGGCCTTTAAAATTGTTCGTGTTTTAAAAATAACTATGAGAGGCTGAGGCTAACCTTATTCACCAGGGTGTTTTGAACAGCCTTAGATGAAGGATCCATCATGAACTTATAAAAAAAAATCACCCTTCTTACTCTCTGGGAATTGTCTGTGAACAATGTGTGATCTTCTTGAATTATTCAGCATTCAAAATCATTTGTCAAATAATTTCTGTGAATAACTTCTGACTTGCAGCTTGTCCATGATCTGTTTATTGCGAATATTTGAAATCAGATCTGACTGATTAGCTCTGATTGCCCACATTGGTTACCTAGGGCAGCGCTAGTCCCTGATGGGATGAGCCTAGGCCTTAGAAGCACGTTTACACAGTGAGTGCTTATGATTAAGAATTTTAAAATCACTCTTCACAAATAATCTCCAATGGCCACTAAAATTTGCTGTTTCTGCGAACATTTCTGCCAGTAAACTCATTAGCTAGAATAATTGCATAAAAAGAACACAAAAGGGGGGAGCAAAGCAAGGCAGAGCAATTTGTTTTCAAATTACAACGAATATTGCTGAAATATTCTACTCTTCCCCAGTCCTTTGAGACTTAGCTATGTAAAGGTATTTTGTGATGTTGATAGGCCTTTTTATTTCTGAAGTTTTAACAACCCATGTCTCTGGCAGGAGGGATCTTTTGGATGCTGCGTTGTTATGTCCATGTTCCCCCCACTGCCCCATCTCATATTAAGCAGAGACAGAAATTGAGGAATTAGAAGTTGTTTAAGCAGTATGTTTTCTGCATAACCAGAGAAAAGCAGAGGGTTAAACATGGAATTAATGGATACAGTTGCCAGAGATTATTTGTGCTTGATTATTCCACAGTGCTTTAATACTCTTTGGTAAAACAGACAGAGCAGATCTTGCATTCCAGGAATCTCATGGGTTTTGATTTTATTGCTCTTGGTTTCTTTTATGTTTCTGCACAGAGAGAGCGAGCGAGCCTCTTTAATTTCTTTCAGAACCAGAAGCCTGTTTTGGTGTTGGCTGATTAGCTTTGGGAATCATGCTTAAGTAGATGCCTGGCTGTAAATTTGCCATCATTCTGTCAGCTTTGGTTCCCTTTGGTTTGGTCTCTTTCCTTCTTTTTCTCTTTTCCCCACTCACTCAGGACATAAACTTTAATGATGAGATTTCATGCTCAGTCAAGTTTTTGAAAGCCACTTATGAAGCATCAATCAGATTATATACCTGCCCTGGCTGGGTGGCTGCTTTTCCCTCCCTTCAAGGGGCTGATGGTCAAAAATACATAATAAGCTACCATTGACAGCCTATCAGACTACCACCTCTCCCTCCTTCTCTACCTCAAAAGCCTCCACAAGTGATAGCTTAGTCCGTCACAATGGAAATTGTTATTGCTGACATTACTCCAGAAAGTATAATTGTGTTTCCTTTGCTTCTTAACACGTCCACTGATGCATTAGCTACATTACCAGCCTTTACAGCAAAGACCTGGTAAATCTCCTCTTTATCCCTGTACTTCCACCACTGACATAGCACTGGATCTCATGGTTCCTGTACACTTTACATTTTAACCACTCTTTATGTCAAGAGTCTAATTTCTGTTGGTCTTACTGCATAGCCTCTGATACTCTGGAGGAATGTAGGAGAATATTCTTACAAACAGTAACATTAATCCAGTCATACCAGCAACGTCGCTGATAAAGGACAGAGTCTAATAGTTTCCAGTTAACATTAGGTAAATATTGTTCCAAAGTTATAGTAAAAATGTCTGGAAGCTGCTGAAGACTTGTCTGTGCAAGGGCTTAAAGCATCAAGGTTTTTACTGTCCTAGCAGCATGACCTGCTGAAAAGCTCTTTGTTCTTCCCTTACCTTTTCTTCCTGTGCTGAACTTTGGTGCTAATGCATCCTGTTTTCAATTGACAGGAAGATAGAGGCTGTGTTTGTGTGTGTGCTTGTGAGATGCCTGGGAATAAGCTGTAGCTGTAAGTTGAAGTCATTTATATAAAACACTGTATTGCCCATCCTTGAGAAAGGAGTCTTGCCACATGAGCACTTCTGTAGACTGCAGTGCAAAGTTTCATAGCTATTTATATTACCAATGACTACTGAGGAGCGTGTGGGGTTGTGGCACTTGTCCCTTGCCACACAGTTGGTTATTGCCAGCAGAGAGGAAGGATGGACAATGGGAGACTAACAGCAACTGCATTTACTGAAGTTTGTCTTTCTAATCCTCATGCCCCTGGGAACAGCATCTCCTAACTATAATTAGCTACGGATCTCTAGGGCCAGCCTTATCTACTGCACTGTGCTGCTTCCCTCATTAAAGTGTGCTGAATGTTGGCATTCGGATGACTGCTTCTGTCCACCCCATTTCCAACTCAGCATTATTATTTGTCAGATGCTGCCTACACAACTGCTGTTTAAATGATCTTTCTAAATATAGAAAGAGTAACACATAAATATCTTCCGCTGAATAAGAAAGTACAGATATTAGATAAAAGAAGTGTCATTACCTTGCTCTGAAGTAGAACACAGCAGCTATATTATAGCACATTTTGACTTCTGCTGACAGTATAGAACAGGAAATAAAGAAAAATCATTGTTACCATTTCAAATCATGGAGAGATCTCACAGACAGAAAAACACAATTATCAACATTTAACTCTGGTCAGGATATTATGGCAAGCATCCACAACTCTTGTAGAAAGTGTCTCAAATTTTTTTAGTTCTGTGGCTGATATAAGCAAACCCTCACAAAGGGACAGTGTACTGTTGGACTTTGAAGATGAATTTTGTTCCACTAAATAATGAATTCATCTTTGCCAGATGAATTTGGAATGTTTTTTGTTTGATTTGGTTCTTTGAGGCAAACAATGCTTATTTTATTTGTAATCTCTTGTATCCTTAGAGTGTCACTAATCTGTAGGGTCTGCTTTACAGTAATTGCTGATAGCGCTAAATTGTCTGGGCCTCTGCTTTGCTTCTTTAACAAGTTGCAGCATAGAATTAATACAACAGGAGTTGCAAGTGGCTCATTAAGGCTCCCCACTCCAGAGAGGAAGCGTGAAAAATAAGCAATATGATGAAGGCCTGTTTAGCATTGTTCTCCACCTGAAGCTTTATTACATGATTGACTAAGAACGGGGGGGAGGCGGGGAGGCATGAGCTCTGCTCTGCCTTTCTCCTGAGGCTGTCTGAATTCTGCAGCAGTGTTGTTTCCAGGAATAAAAGGTAACCCTTGCTCTGTGAGTACTTCACACCAGTAACTTACGTTCAGGTTCATCAACGCCATCAGAACAGTATCTTCTGCCCACACTGTTGTATGTAAGCCTATACTCTGTAACATCCCCCTGGCTGTGCAAATGCAGTCGCTCTGACAAACAGCTTGTGTTTTACACGAGAAAGAACAAGATGAAACTTCCAACCTACACAATACACAACTTGCACCATGATGTCTTCAGCACAGGCTTGCCCCTGCTTCAGGTCCTGAAATTAAAAACTGTTTTATGCATTAGAGGCTGCAGTGTTATTCTCAGCTAATCCCATGCTTCTGTCCTCAGCACCAACTCCGCTTTGCCTTTCACAGTTCTGCTGTGTAATGGGCCTCTGTCTATTTAAAGAGTTGATGAGCTGTTTTCAGAGATCAAATACTCTTTTCAGTACACACGTACCTTCATCTACTAAAGCAAATTCTATTGGCTTTGAAAAAAGAAGGCTTGACAGTGTAGAAAAAAAGACAGATGAAGGGAAAGGTTGTGTGATTGCTGAGGATTCAGATTTGGGAGGTGAGAAGGGCTAGTATTTTATTCCTCCAGTGTTCTGTGTATCCATCACTCAGACAGAATCCCTGTTAGTGGAAATCTAATTCTTCAGTCACTGGCCAAAGTTAATTAATTTGTAAATATATTTCATCTTCTAAGTGACAGCCCTTTCCAAGAAAGGAGCTGATAGAAAGAGCCAAGGGGTTAAGGTGTCTTGTAACACCGTGTTCACCCCAGGAGACTAAGGTGACATCAACTAGTTCCATCTCCTCCACAAACAACCCTTCATAGCATGGAAATACTGTGATTAAAGTGAGGTGGGAAGGCTCTTGCATTGCTCCTGGTGTTCTGCTCCTGATTGCTTTGCCTTTTATAAGGATGAGAGTCCATCTAGAGCTGCATTTGTCTAGCTTTGCCATTTTTTTTTTTTCATGTTAGTGACTCCTTTTCCAGCGGTCACATCTTCCACCTTGTCCAGCTCTCTCTACCACTTGACTTTCTGATTAGCCAGAAGGGATCTTCTGGTTTTGTCTGAAAAAACATTACCTTGAAGGGCACTGGGCCTATGTATGTGTGGTTCTGAGGTCGCAGAGCTTCCATTGAGAGACCCTGAGAAACTTGAGAATTGGGATAACAGGAATGTCATGAAGTTCAGCAAGGGACATTCAAGGCCAGGTTGGATGGGGCTCTGAGCAACCTGATCTAGCTGAAGATGTGCCTGCTCCTTGCAGGGGGGTTGGACTAGATGACCTTTGAAGGTCCCTTCCAACCCAAACAATTCTATGATTCTAAGGAAACATTCTGCATCTGGGGCAGAATAACCCATTGTCAGTGCAGGCCAGGAACAGTCTCTTTGAATAGCAGCCCATCTGGGAAGGACCCGGGAGTTGAGGTAATGAACACCAAGCTGACTATGAGTCAGCAGGACAAGACAGTCATCTTGAGGTAGCCCAGTATGCGAAGTGTGGCTAACAAAGGGGTGCTCTTATTTATCTCTGTGTAGCCATGCTGAGGCTTCATGAGGATATTTTATCCAGTTTAGGCTTCCTAATTCTACATGGATGTTGAGAAACTGTGGAGGGTCCAGTGGGGAGCAGCCGAGATAATAAGGAACCAAGAAAGCATGGACTATGAGGAAAAACTGAGGGAATTTTGTTCATTTAGTCTGATGAAGAGGAGACAGTGGGATGAGCAGATAGTAGCTGACAGTTACTTGATGAGTGACAAAGACAACAGAGCCAGACAATATTTGCCAGTAATGGCAAATGATAAAACAAGGCACAGTAGACACAAGTTGAAGGGTTCGGACGGGAGGTTAAGAAAAGCTTATTTTACTGGGAGGAAATTGTTGCATAGGAAAAGATACCCAGATTGTTGCAATATCTGCGTCCTTGGAGATTTTTGAGACTTGGCTGGACAAATCCACAGCTGGACTTGATCTAGTTTTGTGTGGGAGATTAGACTAAATGACCTCCAGGGTTCTCTTCCAATGAACATTTCTGTCATTCTTTCTGTTGAAGTTGTTCACTTTGAAATAAAGAAAAACAAAACCAAAACCCTTTTAAGCTCAAGTTGCCAACATATAAAATAGCCATCAAACCAAAGGTCTGTTACTCCGGAAAAAAAAAAGAACATCCGAAGCAGAAATAACAATGTCTCTGTACAGCAATTGCAGGTTGTCTAGGACTCAATCCTGGTCCATTCGTGTTGTGAAAATCTGTTTTGACAGAGAGGAAACTACACTTCAGCTTCATTTAAATGCGAAGTTTTATGAAATAGATATAAAATTAATGTATTATGGGCAGCACCTTTCCTTAAGTAGTTTATTTTGTTGTGCAATTTCTTAACTGATGATCTGGGACTACAAAAGAAGCTGACACCACTAAAGTAACTCAACAGTGAAATAGTTGATAAAGTGGGCATTTAAATCATCATAATTAACTTTGGTAGTTAACATAACTTTTGAATTAGAGATGTTTGTTATTTTTGAAAACAGCAATACAGATTATCAAAACAACTGCACTGGATTGGCCTGAACTTTGTTCATTTTTTCTTTTGAAAGACAGAAAGGTGAGAAACACACTTTATAGAAATAAAAGTGCAGTTTCCAGGTCTTAAGATTCATGAGCTGCATGAAAACTGAACATGCCAATCAGTATTTCTGTATCTTATTTTCTTTCTTACATTATATTTCAAGAAAGTCTAAGAATTGGTTTGGGTCTCTTTGGTTTTATTTTGGCCTTACTTGCTGTTGTTTTGACATTGCATTAGAGCATTTGTTGTGAGCAGCGGCTAAATTCTCTCTGCAGTGATGAAATACGTATTTCTTTCTCCTTGGCATAATGCAGTGCTTATACTGTGGATAGTATAAAATTTATGGCACCTTAAATTGTTTACTTTGAGGCTTCTCAGTGCTTGTAAACAAAAGGAACAGGAGGTACTTACATCTCTTAGCAATTTTAACTAGCTCTAAAAAAAAGTTTTTTATTATAGAACTTCCCAGTTTATTTCACTTTCACTTTTTCCTCTTCCATTAATAAATGAAGACATAATTTGTTAAATTCTTAGTAAGTGGGATTGAAGGGTCACCAGATTGCTAGATTAAAGGAACAAATTAAATATCAATACTAAATTAAAGTGTTGGCCAGGCTAGAGAGGGCTAAAAAACAATATCCATACTCCATTAGCAGCTTGGAAATTGTGGGAAACTATCTGTCAGCAAAAAAAAATCCACTGTCTTCCATATATCATCCACTATCTTTGATGTGGCGGGCAAAAGAATTCACCAATGACAGGTGCTGTCACAGAATATATTTATTCCACAAGTTTTTATTTTCTCCATCAGCTACAATGACGGACAATCATGTCTCGTTTCCTGAACGACAGCAATTTCTTAGAGATTCTACAATTGCTGCCCTTGAAGACTGCCAGTTTCCTGAACCAATGTCAAAATCTATCTATATGCCTTTATAAAACACTTATCAGTGTGGTATTTAAGCACTCTACATGGATTAAAAATGAACAGTGAAGCTGCCTGGGGGATAGTCAGTAAAATCTACTTAAGTTTTGGATTTTGTGATATAATGTGATTTTATTGGGTTGACAGAGGGACACAAAGAAACATCAGACACTTCACAAAAATTTTGAAAAAAAATCTGTTCATATTTTTTTAACTCAAAAAGAGATTAAAATATTGAAAATTTGAGAACAAATTCTGGTTGTCAATGTGACTTAAACCTTGACATGCAAAAGAATAAGTGTTTTTTACTTACTTGTGTGACTATGAGAGGTGGGTTTGTAATCAGCCTATAATGGACTTTGTCACCACAATGACATTTTGGGATAGAGAAACCTGTCCCTGTCCTGTTCCATTTTCCCCTATCAGTACATCAGTTGAGTATTAACAAAAAATATGGCAGCAGGTTAAATGATGGCTTCAGAAAGCAGATTCTGTGGTTTCCAAGACTTCCATTAAACATACTGCTTCCAAAGGCAAGCTGCTTGACCTCTCAGGAAGTGGCCCAGCAGTATATTTGGTTCAACAAAGTATAAATCCTGCAATATGGAGGAGAGACTCTCAGCAAATGACTCTGCCACATTCCCATCACCTCTGAAAGCAAAATTTTGCCATTCTACTGCAGTCAGTTTATAATTTAAGAATTTTTTAGAAAATATTTTAAGCATTGTACCTGTTCTGAATAACTCGGAGACCCTAGCTGTATAACAGGTGTAAATGATATATTTGATGTTAGGTACCTCTCATAGCTTTCTGTCAAGCTGTGAACTCCATTTTGTTTCCACAGCATTTTTTATTTTTTTTTTCCACTACAAAACTCTTCTGCACCTTCCTCTTGACTACATAGGCTCAGTACTGAGTTGACACACACAAGAAGAAACAGGCTAATGCACTCAGCCAACACTTAAAATATAGAGATATCAATCCTTTTTGGGTAAATAACACTGAGGAAAATATAAAATTTCTCATGGTGATGCAGGAAAGCTTGCCACTGTTGAGTAAAACTTTGTCAGGCTATTGGTTGCATCAAGATGATGGATCTATTGGAGGGAAACAGAACAATTAAAGATAAGCTTGACGATGTTCTTTTGGAATTAAAATCGCCCACCTTGGATGCATGTAACAAAGGCATGTATCTCTTACTCCTCCTTTGAGAAAAGTTGATTTTTCCTTAAAGAACAGATATAAAGAGGGAGCTGAGTAGGCTCTGGGTGTAGTGCAGGAACTGGAAGAATCAAAAGAGCAGCAGATGGCTGCCTACACCTGTGTCTAGGGCCCACATAATTAAAGAAATATGCAAAGAGCAAAAATTTTCATTACTTTACAGGAGTTATTGACTAATTCCAAGTATCTGTCTATGATTAAAACATCAGAAAAATTCTGGCTTGTGCTCTTGAGAAAAGAAAGTGTGTATATGCCATCAACCATGTCCTTGGCAGTTCAAAGAAATAACACCAATTTGTGCTGTAAAATTGGGGTTTTTTGGGACAGTGCTGGAGAAGCTAATATGGATGCTTGTGCAGTGGGGGAGTATGTAAATTCCTTGGGATAGACAGTAACTGGGAACATGTACAAGCAGATCGAAAGAAGATCTAGGCAGTCAATAATATGCCTACCATAACAGACCAAGGAAGTGTGCAATTTGGTGAATATATGGCTTTGTATGGCTGTCCAGATCTGCAACCTGAGATCATATTCATGCAAAGATGCCTAGTAGAGGTAGGATACACATTTTTATGAAGAGTTTGAGAAATAAATGGCAACTAATGACCAAGGTCTTAACAGAGGGATAGCAAGTAATGTTAAATATGAAGCTACCAGAGTAGCTAGTGGAGCATTTATCTATATAATGAGTTCAAAACTGGAGGCCAATGAGTTACGTATTGTAGCTGCAGCCAAACTTGAATCTCAGTATATACAAGTGGAGAAAGATGTCCTAGCTTAACTCATGGTTCTGAAAAATTTCTGGAATGTATTTGTTGGGGGCCGGTGTTAGCTGAAACTGACTGTAAGCCATTCCTTGCAGATTCCAGGAAGCACTGGGCAGACACCTGCTAGGCACAGAAGAATTATTTTTCTGTCTAATTATAAATGTATGATTTGCAAACTGAATAGCAGAAGAAGAGGTCTAGTGGCTTTGGTTATACTCCCAAGCATTTGTAAGACAAATACATAGCAAAGCATGTCAGGGATATGTCAATCTGATTTAAAGAAACAAAATCAAAACCCAAACCCTAGCCTTGCTAATCTCAAGAAAATGTGAAGAGTTATCCTGATGATAATGTAATTAAGGATCAGACCTTTCAGAAAGTCGGTGAAACTATTGGCTAGAAGTTTGTGTGCCCAGTCCCTTTTTGGATTAAGGAAAAGTTCTTAATACTGCAAAGGATTTTGTTTAAGGGCACCAGGATGATGATCTGAAATGTGTTAAGGGAAATATGATTAAAATGATACATAAAGGTCATTTAAGGATTGAAAACTCTGAGAGAGGTCAGAGATATTTTCCACTGTTCCTCAAATGAACAGTGGTACTGAGGAAACTACCAAAGTGTCAGAAATAGAGGGCAATGCGCTGAAAGAGACAAGGAAAAATTTATCCTTGAGCAACAGAGGCATAGATTTGTAGAAAAATGTGCTAGTTCCCTTTGAAAACTTACATGAGGATGCTGCAGCCAAACAGGTGTTTGCACATGTCAAATCAATTTTTGCTGGAAATGGCATATGTGATAGATTCTGAAAATGGTGAATTGATTATGGCTGTGAAATGTATTGCTCCCCACTTGCAAAATACTTGCAGAAATTAAATGGTACATTCATCCGGTGTAGCAACATGAATGTTCACTGTGACCCTGATCCTCAAAAGTATTGTAACCCCATTATTTATACAAGTGTGATGTGATCTCAGGACATTACTAACAGAGACTTCTCTGTTAGCTTCAGACCTGGGGTGGAAATGCTATTAAGACTTTTTAAAGGAGGAAGGTGGGCTTCACATGCATCTATCTAGAGGAAGGAGGACTTTGGAGGTAGAATGTCCTGAGTGCGTAACTTAATCGCGTTTTGGAGTTCCCTCTAACTTCCGGATATATAGGCTGGATTAAGTCAGCAGTAGATATACAACTTATGAGTCTGGTGAGAAGCTTTTGTTTGTTTATTTTCAGAATGAGATTAATAGGTTGGAAATTACATTTAATTTTCAAACCCCTGGGATTTCTCTAAGATTGCTTATGATATTGGAGCCCAGTTCTTGCAGAAGTATAATAATGATCTACATCTATTTTTATATTTGTGGTAAAATGTGATTTCATTAAGCATGTGAAGAAACACTAAGGAGTATCGAATACAGGAAAAGCATTGAAAAGTGTTGGAAATACTTGTGGTTTTTTGGAGTTTTTTAAATATATTTTTCTGCATGTGTGGATTTTTTAGTCTCTACAGATGCACAAAATACAGAATTTTGAGACCAGCGACAATGAAATGCCACTTGCTGTTTTATCTAGAGCCTTGCTCTTTTTAGAAAACACTTGGGGCAGAGGTAGCTATTGCAGAGAAGTCCGTACTATACCTCTACAGTGCTTGCCAGTGTAGGACCAGCAACTTCAGCCCTTTATATCTCTGCCCACTGTAAATCCACTCCTGATCTTATCTAGATTAGCCATTTTATACTTTTCCCACTTGTCGACTTACAGTCTCATTTCAGGTCTTATCTCAGATTATCCCTGATTCTTTCCTGCCTGTGCCACTTTGTCTTTCCCCTTCTATAGTCATTTATTATTTAATACTCTTCTGGAGTCGTGCTTTGTTTTTAAACTCTGGAAAGCTGTTCAGAATGGTGTACATAAAAGGAGCTGTACAAGCACACGGCGTTGTAGCTGTTTTGCCCAGGTTATACGTTTTATTACAGGTGGACTATGTCACACAACTTATCAGTCATCTCTGCATCAGAGAAACAGAGGTAAAAAATCAAGTGTAGCATCCATGCAGGTAAGTTGCAAAAGCTTCTGTAGCTGCAGGTGAGCAGTAAAACATGCTAACACGTTTATACTTTGCAGTTTATTGATGAAACAAAATAGACGTCACATCGATTCAGACTTTCATTTCTGGGAAGGGGGCAACTCTGTCAGTTACAAGCTTGGAATTAGCATTGAATATACCTATTAGATTTTGTAGAAAGCCTGCCAATTTTCATTATTTCAGTCCAAACTGTCCACTCTTGGGGTATTCAATACAACTCCTGCATCTATGTTCTCTGTATACTTTAATTATGTAAATTACATGTCAGTAATATGAAATCCCAAGTGGTGGAGAATGGTACAGCACAGGCAATCTCGTAACAATATTGTTAATAGAGAACAAATGCTCTCTTGTATATGTGCTTTCAAAAGCTGTCAGTATTAGTGCTCCCAGAAACTTACATGGACAGAAGAGAACAAAAAGTATCAGAGAGTCACTATCTAGCCAAAGTTGGAAACAACAGGTGATAGAGAAGATAGACAAGTAGCACAAGGCACGAGGTAGCGGTCAAAGTACATGTTAGTGATCTACAGTTTGTTTCCTGTTATACTTACTTATGGAATAACTATTGTTTAAGAAAGTGAGGCAGGGATGCTGGCTGCTGTAGGGATTCTTCTTACTGTCTTAGTGGTCTTAGAGAGAGGAGATCACAGTTTGTCCTTTGTTGTAAAGACTTGGAGAAATCAATGTTCTGAAAAACAAGTCTGAACTGTGATGGCATTGGCTTACAGAAGGCACGGAAACTGCACAGTATGGATGTGTGAGCAGTTTCCATGCCTGTCTGTTCTGTGTGCTGAGTTTACAGATGCTTGTATCAGCAGTTGCATGTGCCCAGGATTTTGTTCGGCACCTACTGTAAAGTGCTGAGTGCCCTTTGAGACATAAGGCACTGCGCCTTGTGCAAGGAGCAAGGAATCATTCATTCAGATGGTGTTGTTTCTTTAATCAGAGAGATATAGAAGATTTTCCCCTGTCTGCATGCAACTATTGGCACAAGTATGGCAGGGTGGTGTAGATTCAGATTCTTGTTCAAATGAAAGTGATTGCTAGTGATGGATGGTATGGCCAGCTTCTCATTTTGAAAAACAGGTTGCCAAATATTTTAACAACTGCTGTGTTAAAAATTTGCTACAAAGCAAGTTTGAAACTGAGATTAGAAGTGTCTCAATTTGTAAATAAATAGAACTTATCTTTGAATAGAAGTTTCCCCCACACACCCTACCAGCTCCTTCAGGGGGTCAGTGTGTAAGTAACCAAGTCTAAGCATGTGGAAAGGAGCCAGTGTCATTTCTTCTGCTTCTGCCGTAGACTTCTATGCTCTTCTCCATCCTTCAGCTCTGAACAGTGTCAGCATCCCCACACCTTCAGGGTTGTCCTGCCTGCCCACGTATCCCCCATTTCCTATAAAGTGCTTCTGGCTTGTAGATGCAAGAGAATGAGGTTGATTGAAGCCTCTATGGAGATGTTAAAGGACCAGGGAGCAGCTGTGGGAGAGGTCTCCATTCTAAAGGGTTTAGACATACACCTTCCATTTTAATTTCCTCCTAATTTCTGTTCTCTGGGAAAAGAAGGGGAGGAAAAAAAAAGAAAAAAAAAAAAAAAAAGAGAGAAGGAAAAGAAGACAAGGGCTCAATGGCTTTCTTTGCCACAGACTTTCAGTATGGCTCTAATGCAAGTCCCTTTGTTTGTCTGTATCCTACCCATACAGGGTGATAGCAATGTTCTTTCCCTCATAAAGACTTTCTAAGGCAATGTATAAATAAGGATTTGGAAAGCTAAAATTATGTGGTGATAGGTATTTAAGTTATAAAAGCAGTTTAAGAGTATGTATGGTAATTAAAGCATATGAAAAATTGTCTAACAGTGATGCAGGAATGCATGCCACGCTTGCTCTTTTTTTTTTTTTTTCTCTTCTCTAAAATGTCTTAAATTTGCAAATGGCTTGCCTATATTTATTTTGAGAGAAATTAAAAAGGCCCTCCATTGACAAACTGCTCTCTGGATTTGTTTACTCTCTGAACTCTACAAAGTAAAATTACATAAAATTATTTTTTAAAAAGAAATGAAAGCTTCAGCAGTGAATGGACATCTTATCTTAAATCTGTTGTGTTTGATGAGCCATTCTGTTTGCAGAACTTCATAGTGTCTTGAAGTTGTTTAGTTTAACCAACTAAATTCTGGTCCTAAACACCAGGAGAGTCTAGTGAATGAAGGTTTGTTGTGGTGGGTTTTTTTTTTCTTTTTTTTTTTTTTTTTACTGC
>WHYT01017917.1:757686-851140 GCA_009806455.1 Tetrax tetrax | reverse complement strand
TCAGTACTATATTGTAGGGAGCTGCAGTGGCTATTTTCTGTATCATTGAAAATTACAGGTGGTTGGGAATGCTCCATGGGAATGATTTTCTGGGAAAAGGTTTTTTACAAAATTGAAACTTTCTTTTGGGAAATCAAAATGAAAGACTTCATTTTATTGTCAGTTCAACCTAAATCATAAAACTTAATTTTATAGAAGTGAGCCAAATGTTTTATTTTGAGTCAGTTCAATACATGTTTAATTTCACCTTTTCAGTTTGGTGGGAGACCAGAATGAATGTTGAAATATCAATATTTTGCACTGGATAAGAATTTTACCCAGCTGTATTTGAACTGTAGTTGAAAAGTAGTTCTTCGGCTATCATAGGCCGAAATTGCTAATTCCGAGGCTATTTTCAGTATGTGCTGCTTTTGCTGGGTGGTGAAGGAAGCAAGTCAATCTAACACTTCTCGTCTTTAGTCAATTATAAGTGAAAAGGAGGACTTAAACCTGTGACATTTAAAGCATAGCACCTTTAAGTAGCAGCTTAAAGCTCAAGCCAATCCTAGGTGATTAAAAAATCTCCCCTTCACAGACAAAACTGTAGCAGAATCATAGTTTGTAAATTTTGCCCAGGCAAGTCACCTTCTATGCCAGACATTTCTCTGTTTCTGCTGCCAGTGGCTCAGCTCCATAGGTGGTAGTATTTGAGAATCGTTGTACACTCAGAATAACATGTAACTGCTCATTGTTCTAAGCAGGGAAAAAGGCCAGTGGTCATCAGCATCAATACTGGAGCTCGCACCAGAGCAGAACTCAGCTGAACAGTGGAAGGAGTACTTCAGTCTGATGAGGCCAAAGAGGCTATAAAACTGAACTAGTCCCAAAGACAGCTTTAAAATCAGTGCATCCTGCTCCCTGCCATTGCTGTCCTCTCTCCCAGGTGGAGCGCTGCCTCTGTTCCTGCTTGCATCTCTTTTTTTCCCTACCTTCTGTTTCATCCACAGTCCTGACCCCAAATGTGGGGCCAGACTATCTGTCTTTGCAGACACAGAAATGAGCCTATAGGTGTGCCACCAATAATTTCAAGAGCTTAAATGGCATCTTATTTAACAGCAGTATTAAGTTGTTTATGATCCATCCAAGGCTAGCTTCCTTATATTTCTCTCTCCTGCCATTCTCTCTTGCCTGCCAAGCCAGGAGTTGCGTTACTTCAATCTGTGGGAGCCTGTACCAAATCTGGTATTTGGTGAGGAGAAAAGGATGAAGGAGTAGCTTTCCCCTGCCGTGTTCCCATTACTGACTCATTAAAAGCATTTACTGCTTGTTAATGCAAGGTGGGCAGTGCCTGAGCAGTGGCTGTGATGGGAGCTAGGAAAATGAAGGCTCGCATGTTTGAACAGAGTAACCCACAGAAGAAAAAACACCCTTCTACCTTTAATGTTGTCTTAAAACATACAAGTCTAGGTCTTCCTATTAAATAAATGCATCTGCTTCAATAGGATGTCAGGGGTGTCAGCCTCTCGCTTTTGCTTTGTGATTGCCCTAAAAGCAGATGTTTGATCAATATCATATACTTTGTCAGGGGAGATCCCATGTTAAGCCCCCCTCCACCCTGCCCCTGGAAAAAATGGTCCCCTTAATCAGCTGCTAGATTGCTGTACCAATTACCTCCCTACAGGGTGATATTTTTATCTCGTAATGGCATTTTGGAATGCAGTCGCCCTAACCACACTGGGAGTGTATGCATGTCACACTTCCAATTCTCTCTCTCTCTTTCCCCCCCGCCCCGCTGTTGTTGGCGCTGAATATGGCCTAATATATTCATGACCTAATTAGAGTAATTTTTGCATAATAACGATCTCCCTGGGGAAACTGTTTTTGGGTGATTTTCGCATGTGTGTGTGCACGCTCACACTGTTCAGACACATTAACTGGAACAAGTGTTTCTTAATTTTTAAGTGTTTCTTTGGTTATTAGAAGTATTATGTCATTTAAAATGGAAATGATGCACAGGAAACCCCAGAGGAGGCAGAGATTGATTGTTTTATTTTTCTGCTCTGGATTTCTCTGTTACTGCGAACCTTCTGTCCTCTCTTCTGAATGTCCAAGACAGCATCATGCTGCTTTGCCATTATTGGATCTCAGTGCTTTCAGATGCTTTATCTCATCCTTGCCAGATTCATCCTTCCCCTCTGTCACTCAGCTTCTTTCCTTCATGTCGTCAGTTGACCTTCAGTTTTCAACTGAATTCTTCATTTGCCGCCATGGTCACATACTTTGTCTTCACTCAAGGGCTGCACTCTCTCCCTCAGTCTCTGACATCTCAGTCCAAGTCTGTGTGATTTGCTGTAGTGGTAGCACATATTTGCAGGCTAAGCCCATAATGATCTGTACTGTGTTACTGTCTGACTCATCTGGTACTTGATGTCTCCTCCATTCCATGTTGACCTTTCTGTTTTCCCTTGCTTTTCTATTTCTACCTTCTCCTTCTCTTCAGCTTCTACTAATCATCTTTCCTGAAATACAATTTCTGCTCCCAGCCCTCTCTTCTCTAGCTCCAGTTCTTCCTTCTCTTCCAGTCCTTGCTGTTTCTTATTCTTTCCTGTTTTCAGTTTTCTCAAGAATGAAAGTGCAACCCTTTTTGACAGAGATCATGGGCCACATTCCTCAGTGTACTTTATTTATACCAATGAAAGTGGAATGACCTTGATGGTGTTAGTGGAGATTTAGACCAGCAGGACATGTTTATTTTGATAAGCATATTAATCATATTTTCCCTAAACTGCTGTTCAAAGAGCATTAAGGGGTGGCGTTCAGACAACATACTTGCTCTAAAATGACGCTACAGGATGAGTTTGCTGAAAAATTTATTTTATTTGTTTTCTGGTTTTCTATATGTTTACTTTAGCTGCAGTAAATACTGCACTCAGGGTTTACATCAATAGGGAAAAGACAAGCTTTCCATAGCCAAATGTTTTCTAGTGTTGAAAAAACTCCTTGTGCCTTGCTGCATTCCCTGTGTTTCCAGCCCTGGGCTCTCCATACCCAGGTCTGCTGACTTTGTCCTGTATCACTGCCTACAATTCCAGATTTGTCCAGTTCCTTTGTACATGTGCATCCAGAAGCCTTGCAAGTGCCTCTTTTTCTTGACTTGAGCGTATCACTCTTTAAAAAAACAAGATGAGCCCTGACTGGAATCCGCAGATCCATCTCTTGCTTCTGTTATAGTCCTTAATCCTGTGCCCAACTCTGCCAACTTGCTTCATGCCTGGCTGACAACATCCCCTGGTGTTTCCAGTGTGGGTACATATGCCAACAGAGGATGGAGAATTAAATAAGCATACCCCCAACACACTTGTTAGCAAGATCTTGATTTTAAACAAAAGGCTGTGGGAATGTATGGGTTCACATTAGAAAGCCCTGTGAAACGTTCCTCAGTGCTATTCACTGTAACACATTATTTTTTTTTTTTTTGAGGATAGCTGCAACATACATTATGTTGGGATATTTGTAAGACTGCTTCACATCCTGGTATCTCTGTTTTGATGTTGGTTCTTGCATTGCTTTCTCATGTGCCTAGGCCTTAGCATACAGAAGAGAACATGCATATGATAAATAGGAACCACTGCAAATGTGCAATGCAGTTGGAGAATTACTGTCATCTCTTTAAAGCTGTAGTTCAAATGCACCTTACATTTCATCATCTTCATGTGCAGTTTTGAGCTAGGCACATGGATGGTGTGTTAATACCTACAGATTGTGGGCTAATGGGCTTAGGAGTGAGTAAGAAGGTGCAGATGTCAAGGCTCCGAAAGCTGCTTGATTAGCGTATGAAACTGAAGGTACTGCAGGAACAGGTGGGCTTGGGTGTGGGGATGGAAGACAAAAAAGGAGGTGTGGATAGATTTGAGGTAATTCTTAATATTTTCACAGCAGTTCTGCCTAACGCTCCATCTGTGCCTGTGCGCTGCACACAGGAGGGATGGCGTATTCCTTTCAGAGAACTGGAGGAAGGGTGATTTTGAGGATTGCAAAAAGCTCTGTGCACAGGGAAATAATTCATAACCTGAACAGAAGAGGTTGTAAGAGTCTTGCGGGCCAGTGCACCAGTTAACTTTGATAACCTTTTCCATCCTGCTTTTGCTGTTCTTTGTCTTTCCTGTTTCCTTTAGTCAGGCAAAATGCATATGTTATTTACCCTTTTCCTTCTTGTAACACCCAACAGTGAACTGAAGAAGGAGCATCTCCTGAGCTAAAATAAAAAAGCAGAGGGACAAAAGGGGACCACTATGTTTAAATGGGAAGTGATAGAGAAGTGGAAAAACATGTATTTTGATTCTTGGCCATATCAAAACAGTATTCCTAACTTTGCAGAAGTTACATAAGGCCTAAAACTTTTATTCCCGGATTCTCCTGTTCTTAAGAGCTTCAGTTAAGAACACCAAAATGAGTATCGTTTGAATCTGAATTCCGACCAAGCACAAATACAGGCTGGGTGGAGAATGGGTCAAGAGCAGCCCTGAGGAGAAGAACTTGGGGTTGTTGGTTGATGAGAAGCCCAGCATAAACTGGCAACATGCACTTGCAACCCAGAGAGCCAACTGCATCCTGGGCTGCATCAAGAAGTATGGTCAGCAGGTCGAGGGAGATGATTCTGCCCCTCTGCTCTGCTCTCATGAGACCCCACCTGGAGTACTGCATCCAGCTCTGGAGTCCCCAACATAAGAAGGATGTGGACCTGTTGGAGAGAGCCCAGAGGGCTGGAGTACCTCTACTATGAAGAGAGAGAGTTGGGGCTGTTCATCCTGGAGAAGAGAAGGCTCCAGGGAGACCTGACAGTGGCCTTCCAGTACCTAAAGAGGGCTTTCAGGAAAGATGGGGAGAAAGTCTTTAGAATGTTGTGATAGGACGAGGGGTAATAGTTTTAAAATAGAGGGAGGTAGATTCAGACTGGATATAAGGAATATTTTGTTTTACACTGAGGGTGGTGGAACACCGGAACAGGTTGCCCAGAGAGGTGGTGGATGCCCCCTCCCTGGAAACATTCAAGGCCAGGTTGGATGAGGCTCTGAGCAATCTGATCTGGTTGAAGATGTCCCTGCTCCTTGCAGGGGGGTTGACTAGATGGCCTTTAAAGGTCCCTTCCAACCCTAATTACTCTATGAATCAGTGCATTTACGTTTTTCAAACCTGACTTGCTTAGGTTACTGCTATGTGCTGCTTCTGTCCCACAGTCCTTTAGAAATTCTCCTGATACTTCCTTTTATGAGCTTGACCAGCATCAACAAATCCTGTGACACTGACAGACACCGAAAGGCATATAAACAGGACGTCTTTGAACTGGAAGCCAGAGCAGTTTTTGAGTTCAGTTTGGTTGTTGTGGTGGCATTTATGGAGACTTTTGATTAAACCTAGTCACTATCCCTTGCTTTTGGCCTTATTATGTCTCTAAGCAGGGAATAATGAGGGATTTGTTAATCTAAGGTTCTGATGGGTGCTTGATTGCGGGATGATATTATTAGTATCAGTCTCTTCAACTATGTGAGTTGTTTTTGTATCATCACAATACTGTTTCTCTTATGTCCTCTGCATTTACTGGAGTAAAGGCATTTCTTGATTAATTCCTCTTATTACCCTTTCCTATAAAGATGACCCTGGTGACAAAGCTAAACATATATGAGAAATCAGGAGCTTTGGTTTGGCCATGCTTTATCATGTAAAGAACTAACAGTGACTGAGAATGCATGAATTAGATGTTCCAAAGAACTTACTTCAGAAGTGCAAGGCTTGACATTTAAAGAACAATGAGAAATCCAAATTGCTGCCTACTGCTTCCTGATACCTTCTTGACACCAGGTGCATCTTCTTTCTGTACCCAAATGGAATAAATCTGGAATAGAAAAGAGGACGACACTCAAGAGTACTCAAGAGAGTCTGGAGCTCCCAGAAGCAAGAAGAGAGTGTTTTGTTTTTTTTTTAAAAAAAAAAAAAAGAAAGAAAAAGTAGACGCAACTATATTAGACTGTTAGACTGAAGAGAGAAAAAAAAAAATCCAATTTAACATCCCCTGACAACTTTCTAATACTGCTTACAGTATGCTACTAGGAGAGTATGAAAATCTTCCCTTGCTAATTCCCCACTGCCCAAAAATCTTGAGATGAGTAAAGGTGCAAAGGTAGAGAAGGCTTGCTTTCATTTCTTGTAAGATTTCCACAGATACATAATTAATCCTTAAATCTTCTTTTCTGCACTGACTATATTATTTGAGGTGCAGCTTTCTTCCTCCTGAGGATTTCTAAGGCAACAAAACCTCAGTCTGGAAAACCTGGGCTTTTTTCCTTTGTCTCATGTCACCTCTTTTCCTGATTTAACTGCCACAAGTATCTCGGGGAGAAAGGAGTCTGTGGCTGCTGGGTAATCTGGTTCAGAAGGTTTCTTTAACAGTTGGATCAATAAGTGCTGCTTCCAGATGCCTGTTTCCTTGATTGATCTGGTTGACTTTTTCCCTTTTCATCATCCTTTTTTTTTTTCTTGGCACTTCATCTATGAATGACCCTCTCCCTCTTCAGATGGCTCTCCATTTTTAACTGCTGCCCGACCATTTTGTGGACTTGCCACAAACCTAGTCCCAGGACCCTTATCTAAGAAAAAAAAAAGCCCCAAACTCTCATTAAATAGCCTTTTTGGTTAAGGTAGTGGACTGCTCAGTCTCAAGCTTTCTTGCAGCAGCCAAGCCTCACCAGAGAATGGATGGTGGGTCAGTGCCTCACTTAGTCACGCAGAGACAGCAGGATTTGAATTTGGACCCTGCACCTCACCTTGCTTGTAAGGGACATGTGCCTCCCTGCCCTGCTGCCAGCACTTTCAAGTCTCCTCCTGTATTTGCAGACGGCACCTTCTTTGGGTAATGACAAAAGAGTAAAACATGGAGGTGCCCCATCCCATCATGATAAAAAAGCATGTAGTGAAAATATCTGTACCCTTTTCGGATCACAGTAGGGAGTGACCATAAAGCTCATGTGCACCTGTAAGAGCATCGAGACCCTCACATTACGGTGCTCCCTGGTTTATGAGACTGCATACTGCTGTTGCATGTTCCACACACCATCCAATGAAACAGTTCACAAGCTCCAGCAATTAGTTCCACCTCCCATTTCAGTAAGGCTGATGCTTGCAAAGGACACTGACTTTCCTGACACCACGTTTTTTCATTGGAAAGTGCCTTTTGCTGTTGCAAAGTTCATTTGCAATGTTGTTTTATAATTTCTGAATCAACTGTAAAAATGCCTTGATTTCATCTAAATGCAATGTTTCCAATGCTGTAAACCAAATGTTTGCACGTGTGTTAAAATTTTATTTCACAGGAAATGTCAAAGTTGTTTGGCTTTGTTCTGACTTTGAAGGAAATCAAATTTTGATGTTGCTTGCAGCATGGGGAAAACAAAACAAAAAAAAAAACAAAACAACAAAACCCAAACCCAAAAGATCTCAGCAGGACAAGTCTCCAGGTCTCTAACCTACTCTAGGCAAACCAGTATTCTATGCTGGGATTTCCCCAAAACTCCACCATAGTACACGTACCTCTGCTGGTCATGGAAATGGTAGCTTTACCAGCACATTAGGGGTACCAGGGCTCCCTGTCACAAAGTATTGTCTAAATCTGTTGTGTAGGCAGCATATTGGGAATTGGTCTGTCA
The DNA here is from genome assembly GCA_009806455.1 of Tetrax tetrax. NCBI lineage: Eukaryota > Metazoa > Chordata > Aves > Otidiformes > Otididae > Tetrax > Tetrax tetrax. The sequence continues at coordinate 843,461 of WHYT01017917.1, read as the reverse complement.
AGCATGTCAGACTATTGGAGCTGGGCTGAACCAAAATTAGGCAAAGGTGAAAGGTATAAAATAAAGCAAAGCTCAGCAGAGCCATAAATTGCCAGACAGATATGCTCATTTGCTTTTGGCAGAAAAGCCGTTACCTCTGTTGCCAGCACTTCTTCATTCAGGATTACTGGAGTCCCCTTTGAGTTTGCTGAGGAATCCCAGTCTGTCATCAGGCTTGAGACCTTTGTGCATCCATTCCGTCACTTTGATTAATCTGGGCAGCAGGGACACACACGCACAAATGTGTGCATCCAGTGATCCAGGCTGAAAGCATTCCAGCCCAAAAAGGGTTTTGAAGAGAAATTACCTCTGTATTTTCAGATTCATGAGTCTTCAAGGGGCACCTTTTGAGATAAACTTAATTAAGCAAGTCATTCTATTAATCAGTTCTAATTACTCATGCAAATCACAAGTGCTCTGGCCTGTGTTTAAGTGAAACCTGATTTGATCCCAAGTGCAGCCAGGCTTAGTAAGTCCAATGGGTATTTGCAAGAATGTGCCTTCACTGATCTCCCTGCTTCTCTCCAGGTACAGTAATCTTCGGGACACTGTAATGTGAATTGATTAGTTGTCATGGGCCATAGTGCTATTACCCAAAACACTGGGAAAGAGGGGATGGAAAGGAGAGTATGGAGCACATCATCTCTTCCTCTCCATCCGTGTGGTATGCACATGTTTGCTAGTGGATATGAGAAGGTCAAGGCACGTAACAGGGAAGGCTAGCTACGCTTGTGAAATCTCCCGTAACCGAAAAGAGCTGCCTACCCCTTTCAAAGCAGAGATCTGCAGTGGCTGTTTCCTGGGAACCAGGGAGCCAAATTTGTCAAAGGGACATGACTCAGAGTAGGGCATGATCCTGTGTGACTTGAGGCCCCAACATGCCATTCTCCATCTTAATCCCACTATGTAAGACAGCTGTGAATAACTCGGTATTAGGCTGGCAGCAAATGTGGACGGCAGAGGTAAATGAGTGAGTGATTGCTGACTTCAACTTGATTGATCTGTGTAACACAGTCCTGTTGGTTAAAGGGCTGCGAACATGGGTTTGTTCTTTTCCTTGCCTTTAAAGTGTCAGCAGCATAAATATTCATTAGCATAAGAGCAGTGTTAACACTTCAAAAACGCTTCTATTTCACAGAGTCTGAGCTGTGAGACCTAGGCCTTTGATTGCATCGGAGCTGAGAAACTCCTTTCGCTTGGCCTGGGATTTCCCCAGCTCTGGGCCTCAGTCACCACCTCCACTGGAGTGCGCGCAGAGGATGGCCAGCGGAGCCAAGGGCTTTATCAGTGCAGCTCCATGGCAGAGCATGCTCTCTCCAGCAGCTCAAATTGCTGTCTTACAAATGCATCTTCCCTAACCCTAGCTCAGCCACTGGCTGAAGATCCCTCACAGGGAAGCCCAGGCTTGTGGGTTTATTATTATTATTAATTTATTTGCGTGCATGCCTGCTAACCCTGCACGCACACTCCCTCCCTTTCGCGCTTGCTTGCATGACTGGCAAAATGAGCTACAAGCAGATAAAAATTGAAACACAGAAGAGAGCAAATTACAACATGTTCAATTATCTTTTTCGAAATCATTCTTCATCTCCACTCTACTCAGTGCCTGGTAATGTTCCCTTTGCAATCTGACAAGGGCATTTATTTCTCCCTTGTTTTATCCCTCCACTTGGGTGGCAGGGTGGTCAAGGAGCCAGGACTCGGAGAGAAGTGGTGTAGCAGGGCCAGACATTTTAGGCATTAGGAGACCAATGCCTTTTTGGTCTCCATTCAACAGCCTGCATAAGGAGTTCTCTCTCCATTGATTGTAAATGTTTCTTCTTGTTACATGCAAATACTACAGTACCAAACACTGAGTCTCTCCCCACTGCTTTCTTGCCAGGGAGGCAGGCAGAGATGGCTTTGCCTCCTTTACTTCCTTGCTGCTGTATTGCAAATTTTCACCAGCTCACTGCAGGCCTCATCCAGAGCTTTGCAAATTAACGGGCTCCCTCTCCTGGCTTCTTACAGCAGCCCTGCAAGGGAAGAAGGGCCCAGGTAAGAAGGCCCCTCATCATCCTGGCAGCCTCCAGTTCTGCTTCTCCTCTCAAGGGCTATGAATTTCTTGCTTTGTTTCTGATTCCTTTGAGCAGGAAATTTTAGTATTGCTTCCGGATTGACAGTGCTGGCTCTGAAAGTTTTTTTTAGTTTTTTAGGGGTTTTTTTTGCCTATTTACAGAAGAGGTGCTCCTTCTGTACTCCCGAAGACTGGCACAAAGGGATCACCTTTTGGGTTGAGAGGAGGTTTTGTTCTTTATGGTCTGTTTAGCTCTTGGCCTCTCAGCAGAGAAGCTGTCAGTGAATACAGTGTCAAGTGTGGTAGTAATAGTTTTAATAATGAGGACACCAGTCTGCAGTAAAATAAGATTACATCAAGACATTTTATGCAGTTCACATGTAAGTTAGGAATGACTTTTGGTGATGCCGGCAGGGATTGCATTAGAGGACTGAACAATAAATGCAACAAATTGCCCATTAAAATTGGGAAAAATTTATTCAAGTAATGAAACATATTTAAACGTGTGTATTATAAAGGTGAAATGGTTGAGCAGCTTCCAAGTCGTATTAGGTCTGGTAAAGAGCCTGATCAGCATAAATCTGGAAAGGAATATTTTGTAGTTTAAAGTAGAAGCAGGTTTTTTCTAATTGTTACTAGTTTCAGTGTGGCAGAGCTAATGGGATGTTATCATACAGATAAGAAGAAGCTAGAGGAGAAGGACTGTAAGCAATCCAAAGAGCCTGTAATACAAATACCTGGGCAAGAATTGATTGTTTTCATTCCTATTTATGGAAACTGTCTTGCCCACAGTTGCTCAAATTGAAAACTGGAAATTTTCAGGAATCTTAGCCCAACATTCAGCTCTGAAACCATGTTTTCTTTTGGTTACCATCTATGTACATCTTTTTCAGGGAACATTTGAATCTAGTACCTTAGTCATCCTCGGTCATTCTAGCAGGCACCAAGATATACTTAAGCTATCAGTCCGAAAACCCAAATAAAAGAGCAGTGTACTGATGCTGAAAACTAAAGAAAGCACCTAATAAGAAAGAAATTGTACTTTTTATAACTTTAAAAATATTAAACCACAAAACCAGAGCAAGTAGGAATATCCTTTTATATTATCTCTAGTTAATATATGGGAAAACAGGGACATAATAGGGCTGTTATTTAGCCAGCATCACACATGAAACCAGGTATAACCTTTTTTAAGAATTACATATTATCAAATATAGTGTCATTGTTAAAGCCAATAAAGTGCAAAATGCAGACAATCATGGTGTTGCAAAAACTGTAGTTGAGATGCTCCAAAGTGACTGTCAGCTTCTGGGCCTTGCATTTCTTGAGTAGCTGTTGAAAGCACCTTTAGCAAGAGGCCTGAAAAACTGAGTCCCTAAATCACTAGCCATTTTTGCAAATGTAGGCCTAGGGTTTTTAAAATTCACTTCTCATAATTTAAAGTGTCATCCAGGGAAGTAACATTTGGGTTTAAATTTATGGGGCCAATTGAATGTGTGATATAAATCTATATCCTTCAGAAGTTACCCCAGGAGTGAATCTTGCAGAGATTTTTATCTTGACAGTAGCCCTTTAAAAGAAAAGGAACAAGAAGGCAGTGAATTGAAACAGCCCAGCATCTCTCTTGTGTTTGTCTTTGGTAAACATTGCAATTTATTTAAAGCACATGGAAGTGAGAAAAAATATGGCAAAGTTAAATCCCAACAAATTGTTTTATATTTACAAATGAATTAGATTATTTGCATTTGTTGTGTTTTTGGGTTTCTTTGAAACTGCAAATTAATGAGAAAAAATTATTTCCGAATCTTATTTTACTTAAAGGCGAGTTTAGCAGAGGCAATTTGCATGTAAATCAACATTTACCTGACGCGTGCAATTTCCACAGTTAGATAAACCATAACATGAAACAGATGAAAGACATGGGAACTGTATAAAAATTCTTTGAAAGATAATAGGCGGCAGTTTGCAATAAATATTCATTAAGTGAGAGGGTGCCCTGTTCTCTCTTTATGCTACTACGCGTACAGCGCTTGCCTCTTTCTGACAGCCTCCTTGTTACATATCTTTGCTTTCCTATTTCTTCCTTATTTAATCTATCTTTCGTACGGTGTAGCATGGGTCACTTTCATTATGGGATGTTCAGCGCATTTCCACCACCAGTCTGTACTTGTGTGATTTATAAGGCAGACTAGGAAGAAGACGTGAAAAATCAGCAGGGAGGTAAGAGCTAGGTCCAGGCCTGGGCAAAGCAAGCAGTTGCTGGGGGAGTAGGATATGGGGATGAGAGGACAGCTGTGGCCCTTCAGCTTTTCCTGTGGCACAGCCTTGGTGAGCCAGGCTGGCCACGTGTCCTGGGAGGGCTGGGATGTAGGGTAAGTGATGGTGATGGGCAAGAAATTACTCCCAACAGAGGCAGCAAGCTAGGTGACCACTTGGCTTTCCAGCCCAGCCTTGTCCCTACCCCTCTCATTTTTGTGAAAAGAAAAGCTTTTTGCCACTGGTCCAGTCGTCATCCCTGGGGCAGCAATGTTACATTTGGCTGATCCCAACATGCAAAGCCTTGACCCAGCTTTCTAGGGCACAGCTGTAAATAAAAGGATGTCTGAATGAAGTACAGGCCATGGGAAATCACATGCCAAGTCTTGCATGCCTTGATGGTGTGGGTTACCCCTTTGACAGTCCTCACATACACTGATAGCATCAGAGATGTTGCTGGAGTCTTTAGAAGTCTCTGGGTCTTCGGCGAGTGATTGAGCATGAATATCACATTGAGTGATGTTTCACCCAAGTATCTGATACTTTGAGGTAGATCAGACAATTGTCACACTGAAAATATGGTTGATGTTCTAAAAACTCCAGTTTTAAGAGTGACTGGTATGTGGCCGGTGACTGGTATGCGGCCAGTCAAACGTACCATGTTGCAGTGAATTCACTCTGCATTTTATTGTACGTGTTTTCTGTTACCATTATCACTGTGGTGTCTAATCCTGTGCCTAGAAAGCCATCAAAAGCTGTGACGTATGGCTGGGTTGTGGACTGGCAGTATGCTGTGAAATTGTAGTAGCAGGAGGTTTGCCATGCGTTGGTGAGGGCTGTGTTCCCACTCCCCAAAATAAGCTATTTTCTCAAATGACTGATCTCATGTTTGATAGGCAGTATGCTACTCATGTGCTGCACTGCAGGATTTCCACAGAAGCAGCGAGTAAACACACGCTTGCTCAGGTGGCTCCTGCAGAGCAGATCTTCTTTAGGACAGACCTTGAAGCCCATCATTTCCCACTGCAGCAGGACTGTAGGCTAGTGGGACCCTGCTGTCCTTACTAATGAAGTGCTGATCCCATCACTTTGTTGATTGTAGAAGAGTCATCTGTCATCTTCCCTTCCTAAATTTCATCTCATTCTATCCCACCAGCCCACAGGACTCCAGCCAGAATATGCCTCTAGGGCTTGGTCTGTCCTTGGGAACAGTTGTCGTCTTTCCTCCTGTGCCTGTGTTGTAGAGCTCTGTGACCACGTTCAGACACAAAGCCAACTCCATTTCCTCACTCTCTCTATTTACATTTAATATCCCTTAAATGATTAAAGCAAACATTCCTAATTAAATGTTAACGTGCTGTAAGTATCTGCAGCCAGTGTACTGGCTGCCCCTCTAATCTCATGTATGTGGACATAGCACCTGGACTTAAGGAGGAAATTACTTTCTGAAAGTTTGATGGGGGAAGCACGAATAACTTATCCAGTCGTCCCCATTAAGTTTACTCTTTGCCCTTGGGAAGATGATTGTGCTGCTGGTTTTTCAGGGCTCTAGGACTGAAGTCTGTGTGTGCCCAGGGGCTCATGTGGTTGGCTCAGCGCAGGGCAGAATCAAGGCTGCAGAGACTCAGTGTGCAAACCTCCAAGCAGTGGGCTGAAGGAACGAGGAGCAAATCACGTCATTATACAAATAAGAATTAGATGTGGATTGAAGTAGTTATTTAAAAAAAAAAAAAAGAAAAAAAAAAAGCCATTTGCTCTTTAAAGAGACACTAGCAGGTTAGACTGTTTGCATTTCTCAGTTTGCTTTTAATTCCAGTTTAACGGAAGGGGTTTCTTGGTTTCTTTTTTCTTCCAGAAAAGGTTTTTCCCCACCCTTGTTAGACTGTGCCAACACCACTTCTGTGGTGTTTCACTATTTACTCTGACACCCATTGCTGTACTCGATGTAATTACTGAGGAAGGTGTTTCCACAGTTTCACTCCCTCTGCTGACTACTTCTGCAACACCAACATTAACAGAGCTTAAAAGGTGGCGAAATTTGCTGCATTGCCAGAATATGTTGGGCAGCACTGTAACTGTAATAGAGCTGCGTGTGCCCTCTGTGACTTGCTTTCTTTCCTGTACCCCAGACTGACTCTGAGATACATGAGACATGAAACTTGCACTTGCTCATTTCTTTCGACTTTATTGTCCATTAGTCTTCTAAATTTTGAAGTTTTTGGACTGTGAGATTTTTCAGAGATGCCTTTTGTTTTGAGTTCCCTGCACAAGTTCAGAGATGCTCTCCCTGCTCTTGCTTTCCTTTTTGGTGTGTAGCTTCATTCTTTCATGATTTTTGTTCCTTCAGTGTTAAAGGTCAATCTCTTGGAAATAATTTGTTTTCTTTTTATGCGCACAAGACAGATGAGATGAAATTATGTTATTAGTCAATACATGCTTCTTCCAGTTACTGAAGTATTGGCCATAAAAATAGTTGCAAGCCATCTCCAGATTGAAGCTTTTTGAGGGAAGGCAAGGTGATGACAAAAGTACATTTCTGCCATCAGGAAGAAAACTTTTTATGAAGGTTTTTATTGAGGTTGTCATCTAAATCTTTTATCATTATGCTGAAGCTGATGAAGATTTTCTCTTCTTGATGGCACAGTGTAGTTGGTTGGATTTTACTCACCAAGGAGCTCCAGAGACACAGAAAAAGTCTCCTGAAGTTGTTCACACCTGCTCTTTGAGGTGTTCTGTGTTTTATTAAAAGAGCTGTATGTGTTCATCAAGCTAGAGAAAAGAGTCTGCTCTGTGGTCCATTGGACCCACCAATCATCCTGTAGACACACAGGAGTAAATGATGACACCTACTAGTGGCTGACCCCACAGAACAAGTGAGAATCTACTCCAGCTACTAAATACGAAATAACAAACCAAATACTTGTTCGTCAAATGCTTGCTTAGTTGGCAAGGGTCTGCGGTTTCACATCTGGTGGCTCAGTGAATCCCAGCTCTCCATATGTGTCTGTGTCCTTGTAGACAGCAAACTGGATACAGTAGCCAAAGTAAATAGAAATGGGCTTGAGGAAGAATAAAAGCTGTGCCTCTTTGGTGCAAGACAAGGTTTGCTCAGCTTCCCTACAGCAACACCTAGATCCTGGGGTACTAGAAATATTACATTTATGGGCACTGAATGGCTCTTTGCTGGAACTTATTCAGAACTGTTTCAGGAAGGGTGAGCAACTCCCCTCATGGCTTTGTTTTAGACGGCTTACAAGGCAAACTCTCAAGTCACCTTCATTCATGTGAAGTTCCCGCAGGAGAAAAAGCAACATGAAACAGAAGCTGCAGTTATAGCTTTTGTTTGAGGAGGCTGTCAAGCCCTTTAAGTACAAATACCAAACATGTCTTCAAAGTTCTGAATTCTCCTGGGTACCACACTCTATATTCCGCTACGGTAGTCTTGCTTTTTAAAACCAGCAATCTGAATTTAGTAGTCTGAAGGAAATACAAGACCCTTTCAAGCAGAGATTAAAAAAACCTGCTCACAGTTGATAGCATGGGAAGTTAGTCCAGTATTCTGGGCAGCAGCTTCACTTTGTGAGGTCTACATTCAAATATCTTATGCACACAGTTGGTTGTTTTAACAGTAATTCACATTTATGCTGATTTATCCCTGCCTCAGTTCTCCATCCATAAAATGGGGCAATATGTTTGTGAGGATAAATGCTTACAGTGTTGTGTAGAGTTTACATCCAGAGGTGACAGAGTTGTAAGAAAGCAACTAAAATTCTCCTGAGTAGAAGTCAAGGTTTCACATCAATTCCCATGTTCTTTCCTGCTGCTGAGCATTCAGGTGATTAAAGTTAAGTATTTGCATGCCTCTGTCAAGTTTTGATTAATGTAAAAATATTTACTTGCACAAGGAAATAGAGTTCAAAAGAAGCAGTATTTCATGTATTTTTGATCAGCCAGTTAGGAGACAGAAGCTGAGCTATGTGACTCAGCTGAACATTGCAAATCACTCCAAGTCTTGAATAGTTAACTGGAGGTTTACTGCCACTAGCTGTAGAAAAGTACAGGGGCTATGTTTCAGCTACACTGGAGAAAAAACACTGCTTCTGACTCATCCTGAAGAGGTCATATGCAAGGTACAAAAACAAAATTAGGGAGTGTGGTTTAAGGAGCTGAGTAGATGACCTTGATCGGTTCATCCAAAGGTCATCTGACACTTTCCGATAAGTCCAAAGAGAAACATAAGTCCTTGTCTTTTTCTGTGCAGTTTACAAACCAATGCGACTGATAAGAATGTTTTGCATTGCACGGTTCATCCAGTACTAGAAAACAGCACCCTTAGATGTGTTATTTATACAACGTATTAAATATACTTTTACTTCATTTCATAAATTTTCAATTTTCACAATAACCGATATTTTTCAAAGTCCCGCCTTAGAAATCCTGTGATTATGGTATAATTGTAGGTTTCTAATGTTTGAATGGAAAAATATTCTTTTTCTTCATGTAGCTGTGAAAAATAACTTGAAAGTGTGGCTCAAAAGGCTCAAAGGCTCAAAACCTAAATTTCAAATTAGAAAGCCAACATCTATGTTTTTAAATCTCACAGTCTTTAAGCTAATCTTGGGATTATTTTTTCAGATTTAGCTTTTTATTTTTGGCTATTTGGAGATGCTGGTTCTGTAGGCGAATGTTGAAGGCTTGCCTGGTTCCATTTTGCCTGTTCAGCTTTGCGTATGTATGCTGCAGTAGTTGAATTAAGGGTTGTTGGTTGAGGTGGTGATGTTTGTGTTATTATTGTATGTCTGATATTTTCTTCATTTCACTGGGGAGTTATATCTTTTTTAAAACAGATTTAAATGAAATGCTTAGGGTGTCTATACCCGCAGAATATTCATGCTGTCTTTTAGATTGTTCTGGGATTGGGAATCACAGCCAAGGGGCAAATATTAACATATCTTTGAACCTTATGAACCTCCTGAGAAATGTTATAGCACTAACATTCAATATCCACCAAATTACTGAGAATTATATGACACCTATCAGTCACTTTGATGTTCATGGGACCTGAGCAGTCTGTATCTGACTCACCTCTTGCCTTGTGACTGGTCTACCCTTGTGGAAAGTGACCCTCTCTTCTGAGCTTTCCTTGCTGATTGCAGCATATCTCTTTCTTTTTCATTAATATGTTTCTGTGCTACTTCTATTCCCTTTCACAAAGCTGCTTCAGCCTAAACGGTCTCTGCTTCCATGCCCTATTTCCTTCTCCAGTTGACAATTCTGCAGCCCAGGCTGGCCAGCAGAGCCCCAGCACCATGACTACTTCCAGTCACTTTGAGATGGTTGTTCCTGCCTTTTGTATTTGCAGACCTTTTGTATCCATTGAGGTGGCTCAGCTGGTTCCTCTTCCTTTGTTGCCTGTGGTAGAGTACCAGCACCATAAAACAGCCTGCACGTTGTACGACCAGGTAGCCCAGATCAGGAGTGCAGCACTTATCTCTTCTTGGTAATTTTGCCACCTGTCAGCTCTTTCTTGCATGTGGTGTTCAGAAAATTTTACGTTTTGTCTTAAGCCAAAGTCAGTAGTTCTGTAGCACATGCAGAAGGAGACAGTTTGTTTATTTTAGGAAGTCAAATATGTCACCACCTGTGTGACATTGTAATTTTTCTTGTGTAGAGGGACCCTTGGTAATATATGGGAGCCATAAGAGGGGGAGTCACAAAGCATTTTTAACCTACTTGAGATTTATTTAAATCTTCATATTTCATTTTGGAAAGGATCCAACTGATTAAAATCCACAATATTTTCAGTTACAAAAATTTTGACAGCATAACTCTAATTTTTGCATTTTCTTATATCATTAAACTGTTCTACTCTATGCTAATGCTTAGTAAAGAGGGTTATTAGCACTGAGGGTGAACCTTAAAAGGGTTGGAGGTTTGATTCATCTATGAAGCACCGACAAATTTGGATTAATTATTCAAATCTAATCCAAACCTCTCGAGTCTGCAAAATTGGGCTGGAAGTCTCAAGAGAACAGGTTAGTTTGTGGGATTCCAGTGCTGCCTGCCTAGCTTCCTGATGAGCCTACATAACCAGTAAAACCTTTTAAATGTACCATCTTCCTAAATTATATGTATATTTTAGGTTCTGCATCATTTAGGTGCAGCTGGTGCTTAAGCTTTTCAGGATGGGTGAGAAACATTCCCCTGTTAAATTCTGCCTTTGCTTTGGTGCGGTGCCTAGCACCTCCATGGCACTGAGGATCAGGAACTTAAAATGGCAGAGAACAGACTGCTAAGATTGCTGCCTTTAGAAAGAGATATCCACAGGCATGTTTCCTACACTGTCAGAGGTGTAAATTGCCCCAGATATTCTGAGGTGGTTTTTTGTTGTTGTTGGAGAGTGATTCTGCTGTGAGAAGGTTAGCATTTTTTTAGCCTGACAAATAGCTTTGAGTTTCCTAAAGCTCATCATTTAAAATTGTGTACCTACTTAATATTTGATCCTAAATCTGCTTCCAGTTAAGTCTCCTGATGATTAGATGTTCTAGGGTAGTAAGAAATAGTCCTGTGTCTGGGTAGAAATATATAGCCTGTCAAGACAAAAATTATGCTCTGAGGGACAAGCACAGAGTCTGGCTTTACGTCTGCAGAGCAGCTAGCACAGCAGGGTCCCTACCTTCATTTGAGATCTCTAGGAGCTACTACAAGATAAATACCAAATGATAACACATGCCGTTCTGCAAGAGGACTACAGATTCTCCAGGAACACTGGGGAGTTCTGATTTTATGACCCCAAGAGGAATAGCACAGGCTTTTCTCTCCTTATAATGGACAGGGCTTTCTTGCTCAGTGGCAGGCCAGCAGGCATTGCTGACCCATACATCTGACCTGTTATCAAAATTCCTCCAGCTTCTAAGGTACCCTGACTTCAGAGCAGCTGAAAGGTGGTTCAATGGCACTGTGTAGAAGGTAGGACATTTATACCTGTTTCTGGGATGCAGGCAGAAAGCGTCACAGCTCATGGGTTTTGTACTAAAAGGCAATTAATTATCACCTCGATGACCTCCTTTGCTATCAAATCGCTACTCAAATGATTTTACTACTATTTATAATGAGGCCAGATCCTAACTATTTTCTTCAGTGATTTCAGTGAAAGGTGACGGGTGCTCAGCACATTTGAAAACCTCGTATTTTATGGTTGTGCCACCTGCCTTCAGGGATCTGCTTTTGTACACGCATGTGTATTTTTATGCTGTTCCCTCTGCTCTGCCTGCATGTCCTTTGGGAAGTCTGGTGCTTTATGTGATCCGGTGAAAATAAAGCTCAGAGTGTATCAGTATATTCCTGACATGCTTTGTGGACGGAGATCTGAAGAAAACCTTGCTTTGGTGCTCTCAAGCACTTCTGGAAATCAGAAAGAGGTTTGTTTGTTTTCTTGTTTTCAGAAGAATGAATTATCCAGCCACTCCCCTTACATAAAACGCTTGGGTGGATATCACTCTGCTGATAGTTATAGTAAGAGACATTCATAAAGCAGTAGTTTTTAATCAATAATGTTCTCCTTGGTGATGAGGTGTGCGACTGGGAGCAGCAGATGCATGGATTCCCTTCCTTTGCCCTCTCCTTTTCTGGAGAAGAAAGCAGTGGCAAGAAGGCCTGGGCCAGCTGCCCCTCTTCCCTTCCACTGGGTTTCGGTGCTGGGTCCCAGCTCTGTGAATCTTCTGCTCACCCTGGAGATTTTTTGCTACGGCTGCTGCTCCTACTCCTCCCATGAGTCCCAAGGGCAGAAGAGTTGGAGGAGAGAGCAGGCAGGCAGACTAGGGCAGCCTGTTTCTTTTTCTAAGCAGTCATTTAGAAACTTGTGCATGCAGGGCTATGATCATTAGCACATCACAGAGATGTGATGGGATGATTCCTGTGACTGGAGTGTTGGAATGGAAGGATATAGGCTCTTTAGGAAGGACAGGCAGCAGAGACAACGAGGGGGTGTCAATGACCAGCTGGAGTTGCATGGAGCTCTGCCAGGGGATTGATGAGGAGCTGACCAAGAGCTTATGCCTCAGGATTAAAGGGAGGGCAGGGACAGGTGACATTATAGTGGGTGTGCGGTGCAGGCCACCCAACCAGGAAGACCAAGTGGATGAGGTCTTCTATAAACAGATATGAGCAGCCTCACATTCACAAACTCTGATCATCATGGAGGACTTCAGCCACCCTGACATCTGTTGGAGGGACAACACAGCAGGGCCATAAGCAATCCAGGAGGTTCCTGGAATGTGTTGATGATAACTTCCATCTCCAAGTGATAGAGGAGCCAATGCAAAGGGGTGCTATGCTGGACCTTGTTCTCATTAAAAAGTAGGGGCTGGTGGGGAATGTGGTTATCAAGGGCAGCCTTGGCTGCACTGACTATGAGATGGTAGAGTTCAAGATCCTTAGGGCAGTGAGGAGGGCACACAGCAAGCTCACTACCCTGCAGAGCAGACTTTGGCCTCGTCAGGGATCTGCTTGGTAGAGTACTACAGGATAAAGCCCTGGAGGGAAGAGAGGCACAAGAAAACTGGTTAATGTTCAAGGATCACCTCCTCCAGGCTCAGAAGCGATGCATCCCAACAAAGGAGAAGTCAGGCAAAAATGCCAGGAAGTCTACGTCGGTGGACGAGGAGCTTCTGGACCAACTGAAAAACAAAAAGGAAGCCTGCAGAGAGTGGAAGCAAGGACAAGTAGCCTAGGAGGAATACAGACAAATTGTCTGAGTAGCCAGGGATCTTGGTAGAAAAGCTAAAGCCCTGGTGGAATTAAATCTGCACAAGGATGTCAAGAGGAAGAAGAAAAGCTTCTATAGATACATCAAAGATAATAGACTAGAGAAAATGTGGGCCCTCTCTGGAAGGAAATGGAGGACCTGATTACCTGAGACATGGAGAAGGCCAAGGTACTCAGTGACTTTTTTGCCTCAGTCTTCACTGGCAAGGGCTCTAGCCGCATTGCCCAAGTCACAGAAAGCAAAAGCAGGGGGTGGAAGAATGAAGAACTCCCTGCTGTAGGAGAAGATCAGGTCTGAGACCATCTAAGGAACCTGAAGGTGTGGAAGTCAAAGGGACCTGATGAGATACAACTTTCCTCATCTACCTGGACTTGTGCCAAGCATTTGTTGCTGTCCCACACAACATCTTTCTCTCTAAACTGGAGAGACATGGATTTAATGGAGGGACCATTGAGGGATAAGGAACTGGATGATGGTTGCACTCAAACATGCGGTCAACAGCTCGATGTCCAAGTGGAGACTGGTGACAAGTGGTATTTTTCAGGGATCGATATTGCGACCAGCCCTGTTTAACATCTTTGTTGGCAACAGGAACAGTGGGATAAAGTCCACCTTCAGCAAGTTTGCTGATGATACCAAGCTGTGTGATGCGGTCGATACACTGGAGGGAAGGGATGCCATCCAGAGGGACCTTGACAGGATGGAGAGGTGGGCCCGTGCCAACCTCATGAAGTTCAGCCAGGCCAAGTGCAAGGTCCTGCACCTGGGTCGTGGCAATCCCAGGCACAAATACAGGCTGGGCGGAGAATGGATTGGGAGCAGCCCTGAGGAGAAGGACTTGGGAGTACTGGTGGACGAGAAGCTCAACATGAGCTGGCAGTGTGCACTGACAGGCCAGAAAGCCAACCACACCCTGGGCTGCATCAAGAGGAGTGTGGCCAGCAGGTCGAAGGAGGTGATTCTGCCCCTCTACTCTGGCCTGGTGAGACCCCACCTGGAGTACTGCATCTAGCTCTGGAGCCCCCAGTAGGAGAAGGACGTGGATCTGTTGGAGTGAGTTCAGAGGAGGGAGACTAAGATGATCAGAGGGCTGGAGCACCTCTTCTATGAGGTCAGGCTGAGAGAGCTGGGGCTGTTCAGCCTGGAGAAGAGGAGGCTTCAGGGAGACCTGATAGTAGCCTTCCAATACCTAAAGGGGGCTTATAAGAAAACAGGGGTAGGACTTTTGATCAAGGGCATGTAGTGATGGGACAAGGGATGATGGGTTTAAATTGGAAGAAGATAGTTTTGGATTAGATATAAGGAAGAAATTATTTCCTGTAAGGGTGGTGAGGCACTGGAACAGGTTGCCCAGAGAAGTTGTTGATGGCCCATCCCTGCAAGTGTTAAAGACCACGTTGGATGGGTCTTTGAGCAACCTGGACCAGTGGAAGATGTCCCTGCCCAGGGCAGGGAACTTGGAACTATATGACCTTTAAGGTCCTTTCAATCCAAACTATTCTATGATTCTCTGATTTCCTCTCTTTCACTAATGAGCAAGACGACTCTTTGGTTACAGACACTTTCCTTCTAATGCCTTCCAAGAGACTGCAGCTCTCATAACCATTCCTGCATGTTGCTCAGCATGATTTCTGTCCCTGCAGCTGCTAGTGACTCACTCATGTGAGATCTGAGTCTCCCTCTCCACTTCCTTGGGTGGCAATGATGAAGGGAAGGAGAGGGAAAAGAAGCCACAGGAAGCCCAGGTAGGAAAGACAGGGATTCAGTGTCAAACTAAGGGAGGAGAGAAGGGTTAAGAGAACAGAGCAGAGTTTGATGCAGATGTCTGGTGAAGGCAGAGAAGATAGAAAAAAATAATGCTCTCCAAAAGGGGTGAGAACCAAGTCTAAAGGGACCATTGTTGTCTGTGGTATCTTGCCTATATCTGTAGCTGAAATACATAAGCAGGGGGTGTGGGGGGAAGAAAACCGTGAAAACATATGTAGCCTCATTAAAATGAAGGAAGAAGGAGCACGGAGCCTTCAAGCTTCTGAAGAACAGCAGGAGGGGTCTAGTATTTTAAAGTGAGGGGGAAAAAAAAGAAAAGCTGTGGTATTTCTGCTTCACTGATGCTTCATTTCTATTTTAAGTACAGGTAAAACTAAGGAGAAATCAAAATTGCTTACTCTTTCCCCTTATTGAATTCAGATCTAGAGGCAACATCTCCAGTTGTTAGTCTTGTCAGTCTTTTGGTTTCTGTACTAATTGTTGTGCTTCAAGGTCTACTAGTATGGTTTAGAAGGGAAGGGACGTGTCCTGTTTCCTAGAGTCATTGTTCCATGATCCAGTTGAGGAAGGAGGTTTTGGGTCTACAGTTCCTTGTGCAATTTACATGTAAAATAATTAATTTATTCTTTAGGGAAGCTCAGGTCTCTTATCTCCTCTTGCCTAAGGAACAGCCTCTACTTAAGGATGATTTAAAGTCCCAGCATGCCTGTTTTACCCTTTTATTCCTTAGACCAAGTCATCCAGCATAAGTTCTTCCTATATTCCTTAGCTAAATTGTACTGCCTATCTATCTTTCAGATTTTCTCAGCTCCTCCAGCTGCATATGGTGGCTTTGGTAAGGCCTGGTTGGGAGGGGAGAGCTCTCTCCATGGGGAATATGCATTCTTCCTTCAAAGATGTTCTTAGTTTGGAGTTTAAAGTTGGTTTGTTTGTTTTTCCAATTTCTGTGTTCCTGAGTTGTGATAGTGGCCCCACTAACAGCTGTCAACCCCCTCAACAGAGAGACAGGCAGAGCAACCAGAAAACAAACAACACACAAAATGAAATTTAGAATGCGTTCAGAGAAACATGTTACTTCAAAGGCAAGCGTAGAGGTCCCCCTGGAGCTCATTACTGTAGTCAGTGGAGGGGAGGGGTAAGGGAGAGCATGGAGTGGGAAACTGTGTGTATCCTTTTCCAGCAACTATAGTGAACATCACAGCCTATGAATAGTCCTCCTGTTTCTTTCCATGGGTCCAAAGACTCTGGTCTGCTCTCCATCTTAGCACTTCATTTTCCTCAGAGGCAGGCTAGGCAGATGAACTGGGGTGAAGATGCCTACTGTCAGACATACTTACATAATTTCTTGCCCAAGTAAAGTACACTTCACATAGACAACCTTCATTGTAGTAGCTCTTGTCAGTGCCCATAAGGGGCACAGTGGAAGCTTCACCACCACTATGTCTGGCTTGTTTGCTTCTCAGTCTCTCCTGGGACTGTGAACCTGGGAGGCGAGTGAAACCTGACTGTGGAGGCAGATGGTGTGTCCTTTGGGCAGTTGGGAATTGGTTTATATAAGACCTGTCAAATTCATTTCAGATGGACTATTATCCTGGGATTGTAGCCTTTCTGTGAATTCCTTTAGCCAGTGAGCTCACAGGTTCCCCTGCAAAAAAGTTTATTCTGAAATGATCTGCTTTTCTTTTGAGTTGTTGTGAAGGACAGACTAGCTGAAAAGACTGAGTGATGAGTTACAAAACAGGAGCCAGTAATCATCAGTAAGTCAAGCAGGTAATGGATTATCTCACAAAACTTGGCCCCAATTCTTCAGTTCTTACTGAGGTAGACATTTCACAGTACATAGAGGTAATTTCACATGTGAGGACTATATTATGGAGGGATATGCATTTTATATCATGTATGAAGGAGGGAAAACTTGCAGAAATATACACTGTGTGGATTGTGTGCCAGTACTGCAGCATGTTCTCTTCCTTCTTTGCTGGTTGCCTAGTATGCTATACAGAGATATGTGTGAGTAGAATAATGAAATGCTATTATAGGATGCTATGGAGAAGCAAAGGAAAGGTGGCATTGCACACAGCTTTTTTTTTTTTTTTTTTTTTTAATGGGAGGGAGTGTTGATGGAGAGCGTCTGAGTTACTATGTGCAGAACTGTGTGAGTTGGTAAGCCCTGTGATTGCGAAGGGAATATTTGTAGCACTCTGCGCAGATGGCGTGGTGTTGGGAGAGCATGAGGATAAGAGCAGAGAAAACCTATGTGATCTTGTGCGCCTTGCATGGAGTGGTGAGGTGATGGTAACCGGCCTGGCACATTCAAGCCTCTCCTCAGAGCTGGCGTGGAGATTGTGTGTGTGATAATGATGCAGAGTGTGAGAACTGCTGTGAGAAATCAGCACGCTGCATACCACGTGCAGCAGACAGGGTGATGCTCTGTATTGGTGGAGAGAGGATACAACTAAGCCAGCCCATGTTTTGAGGCTTCTGAAAGCATTCCCTTGACTTTGATCATTTGCTGCTCTTTCTCCCCATACACAGGCAAGACCCACTGATCTGGGAAACTATTGCAGCTGTTGCTGTAAGCCTCCAGAAGGATCTAAAAGGCTAATTGCAACAGCTAAACCAGCTGTTGGAATAAGGACTACATTCTCAGTCCTCAGATCCTGGTGTGTCCCTGTGGGATGGAGTTTCTTCTTCAGCTCTAGCAGGCTGAAAGGAAGCAGCTGGGTTCTTTGCTGAACTTGCATTAACTAGGCCAGAGAGACTTTTCTGCCGATCAGGAGACTAAAAAGTAAACATCTGCTGTCATTTCAGGCCAGAGTATGGAAGCTTTTACAAGGGACAGGGATGCTGTGTTCACTCAATGCACAGTGCAGTTTGCCTTTCTGTTTGTTTTAACTGTTTCCTTTCTTGATGCGGTAGAGGTTGACCAGACTGAACCCCTCTGGGTTGGGCTATAGTGATCAACCTTGACAGAAGAATGGCATTTCAGCTCCCACTTTTCCTTCCCCTGAAAGCTGGTAAGGAATTTCTGCCTGGTGTATCCTGGCCTTCCTGTAGAAAGGCCAGATAAGAGCATATGCTCTTATGCACATGTATATAGCCTGAGAAGGACAGTGAGGACAAGAAGAAAGCTCTTACAGGGCTTTAATAATGGTGGAGAGCCTGCTACCTACAGTTGCCTTAAACTGCTAGCTTGTATAGTTTTATTTAGTTCCTCCCAGGTGTGGTAACCTGGAAGTAATTTCCCTCATTTCACCTGTTACAGGGGAATGTTTTTTCTTACAGGGCAGGGCAAGAATGGCAAGCTAAGCACAGTGAAAGACAGTGGCTTGGATAATCTCCCTGCTGTGTGGGCACCTCTGACAACTAGGCAATCACATACAATCACTAGATACTAGATGCAGCGACACACCTGGCTCTGCAACCTGGTTAATAAACTCCCTTGGATGCCATTCTTTATGGAGGCACTGGAGTATGTCTGCTCCGCAGTCCCTAGGATGATCCACTTACTCAAATTATCCATTTTTTCCTTGTCCTGTAGGGCATCTGTGTTATCTTCCCTCTCTATTATCCAAGATAATAGAGAGCTGACTTGCAATAACGCAGCCACAATGGCTCCATAGTGTCTGAACGATTCCCATGTGATTGACATTGTGTGTCTGTGTGAAGCTTCCTGAAGAGCAATTCTCCATCAACACTTCTTTCGTCAGTAGGCATTAGGCAGAACAGGATTCTGTAGTGCAAGTCTATCAAAGCCCGAGAAGAAATCTCTTTCACTATGACAAACAGAAGGAGATGTGAGTTATAGAAATGGGTAAGACACTACTTGCAGGCTGCATGCTTATGTGACTTAATATAACTCTGAGTCAAGGTCATATGGGACCTGAGGGTCTGAGTTTCAAGCAGCCAGGTTTCCTCAGCTATCTAGGCCTGTAAAAAAAAAAAATGCATATAAGCAACAGACTGAGTACACACATCTCAAGTGTTTTCATATCTGCCACTAGGCAAAAGCAGACTGCTTGACTGGAAATGACAAAGGGGTTTAATCCTAAACTATCATCCCTCCAGAATGGTGATTCGCTTCAACATGTGGAGATTCTGGCCCTATCAGACAAAGCATTTAGGAAGATTTAGCCTATTCATGCTTTTGTGAGTCAAGGTTTTCCTTCTCATTATATTTCTGGCTCAACAAGCAGCTCTGGAAATCTGGGAAGACCAGGTTGCTAGCTTGGTTTTGCCAACTCAGTGAAGATGGGTATTCATCTCACTGAAATTCTAGTTTATCATCAGAGTCAAGGCTCATGAGGTTCATTACTAGTAAAGACAGCCCACTGAGGTTCATCTCAGCAGCATGGTAACAGTGCCTTTGTGCTGTAGGTGGACTGATGTGGGAATGAGAGCAGGCTCTGTGTTCTCCACACCTTGTTCGAAAGCAAAAATCTGAGTTCTATGGGTAGCTTCAGCATGGAAGAGGGTGTAAGTCCGAAGCCCTCTATGGTTTGCAGAGGCTGAGGACCTTCAGTCCAGCTTTTTGCTTTGCCTTGCTTCCTGAGAATCATGAGCAACAGCCCATCTACACTGAATATCACTGTAGGTGGGGATTCTCAATGAAGCTGAAAATGCAGTGAAAGGCTCAGCCACTCATCTAGTTTAAATCAAAATACTGTTGACACAGGTACACTGACTTACACAGGCAGAGCTGGTGATCTGAAATTTATTACAAAATTGATATGCTTCCTATTCAGCAAATGTTTTGTTGCTAGATTTTGTTTTCCAAGTAATGCTAACTTAAATTCTTGGGCCATTGGCTACTTTGAGGCCTTTTAACTTTGTTTCTTTGCTTTCTCAGAGTGTTTTGCAATTCCTTACCTTTGTGCTGTGGCACTCACTGCCTAAGTAGCATGCCGTGATCTCTGCGGTATGAGTGGATGGCAGAAACTTGAAAAAAAATAGAAAGTGAATTATGCACTTTCCAGAACTAATCTTCAGACACTTGATCTGTGCTAAAATGCATGAGGCTTTGGGGATTTGTGAACATTTTCATGAATAATAAGAACTTCACAAATAACAGGAGAGTGAACTTACCGATCTTATTCCCAAATCTTTTATATATATGAGAGAGACGATCGGCTCTAGTTTTCAGAAAGAGCTTGGTGGCAGGTCACTTTTTTTTTTGATCAACAAAGAACAGGGCATGTGGGAAAGGAAAATGAACGACGTTATTTGCAGGGTTCCCACATCCATGAGTATTCTTTGACTTTTATAGATTTTCAGTAAATTAGCATAACTACATTATCCAAGATTTCTTGCTGTTGTTTTGTCTTCCAAAGTTGATGTGACTGAGACGGAATGCGAATGCAACAGCTTAAAAAGAAGGGAGGAAATGATCATATTTAATATTGTTTATACAGAAACTGGCATACTTTATGGATTAACTCATTTTCAGCCCTGTGGCGTGTGTGTATATGATGGCAAGGAGGAGAAATGAGAGTTAGGCCATGTTTTTTCCTGGCATGAGGAACTGTTGCTGTAACACTTGTGCGGCTGGCAGCATGAGACATAATATTACCTAGAAGGAAACCTTTAAGTGTTGGATTAATTTCCCACCATCTGCATTCTGTCTGTACTGGAAATCTAGCTCAAGAGAGAAAGACTGGGGAACAGATCTGAGTATCTGGCAGTTAGGTTTGGAGAAATGAAAAACGTTTCCAGGGCCTCCTTTCTAGTCATCTGTTTGGTAGCTGCAAGGGCTTAGTCAGCTGAGGAGCTGGCTTTTGAAAAGGCTCTTTTGCTGAAATGGCCTGAAAAGATTGGGAGAGAGCAACAGCGCCTTATTATAGAGGTGCTGCCAGTTGCAATTAGGGACAGGTCGTTGGGTGCTGGCAGCTGAGAGAGGAATGCCCAGCTCTAAGAAAGCATACAGGGAAATTGAGCTAGAAGTTATGTCCAGATGGGATTTACTCAAAAGGGGTACTGTTAGGTAGGGATGAAACATCACTGGGAACCAGCTATAGATCTAGGAAGAGGAAATGGTAAATGGTAGCAGATCGAAATAGAAAGCACTGGAAGGAAGAGGGAGCAGCAGAAGGAAGAGGTGAATGTCAGGCACCTGTCACTTCTTTGGCTGCTGCCTGCATCAGCAGTGAACCACGGAGAACAAAACCCTCAGGGGAGAAGATCAAGTTGCTGAATATTCAGTGTAACTGCCTTGTGCAGACCCCAGAAAGGATGGCCCTGTCTAGGCTGCCACCCTCACAGCCAGAGCACAAAGGGTTCTCCCCAGCCTACGGAGTGATAGGGGAGGGAGGGGACTGAGTGAAGGTGATGTAGCTGCTGGTGGGAGCTCTGTCTCTTGTAGCGTGCTTATGTTTGTGTGCTGTTTTCTTCTCTTCTATGTAAGTGCATAAAGGGCTTATGAATGGTTCTAAGGCACTCTGGCAGATGCTGTACTGAGATCTCTCTGGCTTCCTTCAATGAGGAGGAAAACCCAGCACCCTCTGAAATGGTATTATCATAACCTGTGAAGCAGATGTGCTAGTGATTGCTATGGAGTCCCCCTGTACTTCCATCTGTGAATCTGTTATTTGCATTAGCCATAACTGACAGTCAGGGAGAAATATACTCACTGTCTGCCTCCTCCTGGGGCTACCAACCCCAGTCCCAAGTGGAAACAGTCCCCTTCATGTCATAGTGCAGTTTTCATGCCATGCCCTGCATCCTGTTGTCTTCCACCTCTTGCCTCTGTTGTTTCCAGTTCTTCTGTAAGTGTCCTCAGAGGGTTGGTAGATACTTTCTACAAGAGCAGCTTAAACATCAGCCCAAAAGTATAGTGACCTTTGCTCTTTATGCCTTTAGACATTCTTGAATGTTTGGACACTGCAGAAATCCGTAGAGTCACGTTCCGTGACTCACCACATCAAGTGCAGGGAGCTCCCTGGACGAGGTTGTCTGAATTCCTCTTCCTCTGGCTGACTTCTGACTCACCCAGTGGGGGATTGTTTTGAGGACATAGTGACAACTGAGCACAAGAAAATTCAGAACGACACTTGGAGCAAAGCTCCTTGGCAGTGAGATGAATTGAGCTTCTCAAGGGAACTCTATTGTTTGAGATGTTTAAAACTCTCTAGGTCAGAAATTGCAGGAAGCAGTCCTGTGCTGGCAAATGGACGTACTGGGTTAGACGATGAGTCTTTCTCCTCTCTGACAGATTTTATTTATTATTATTATTTATTGTTTTATTAGCTTCAGATCATTGACTTCACCTCTAGTTCAGTTTTGCTGTATATACTATACAGTCCATAATAAGTATGGTACTAAATGATATGCTTTGTGCTGATGTGGTGCTTGTTTGTTTCCCAGTGGAGCACAGTGATATAAGCACATACATTAAATATATTTATGACAAATTTCTCATCTATTACTTTTATTTAGAGTGGTTTTGAAGTAGAGCAGATTCTGCTGGAAAACAAACATCTTTCTAAAGGCAGACAGCAAATCCAAAAGTATGTTTGCATCCTTACTTCTATTCCCCCCCCCCCCCGCCCCCAACGACAGCTACAAAGGTGCAAGGGAGAAAAAGAGTTTACCACTTTTCTTTTATACAGTCAGCATTATAGATCCTGGCTCATCTCTGCTTGCTGAAGGAGATATACCTCTCTCTAGAGCAGAGATAACATAGTAAGCTGAAAACATAGGCCATGTCTGTTCTTCATTGTCCTGAGTTGGAACAGCTCCCCTGAGCTGGGACACACTTTGGGTCTGCTCTTGTCAAATGATTAATGTCTTATGGTCAGCAAAGCTATTCAGCATTCAGGCACATGGCTATCATTTAGCATGTTTTTTTTATACGAAAAGCCCCTCCTCTAGTAAAAGGAGAGGAAGGAAGATGAGCATGTTTAGAGGGCAGAGAAAATCCTGTTGGGAGGGAAAGGAAGCTATCATTTGATTTCTGTGCCCTAGAAAGATTGCAGATGTATGTACCTGTATATGTCACCTGAGAGCTGCAGGACTCTGGTAGATGCTAAATCCTCCTATGTGTTTTAGGGCAGTATGTCTCTGAAGTGCCTCCTGAAAGGAAAATGATACTTATGTCAGATAATAATGTCAAATAACATAAGAGATTCTCTCTTGAGGTTGGATGCCTCCTTTCTTGGCAAGTCTGCTGCTTCTTGCCCCGACTTACTTCAGGGGGAATAGTCTTGCTTCTGGGTTTTTAATCTTCATTGGTGTCCATAATTTTTCTAGGATCATTAGGTTTCTGTAGTTGTCCTAA
Source organism: Tetrax tetrax (assembly GCA_009806455.1). Lineage (NCBI taxonomy): Eukaryota > Metazoa > Chordata > Aves > Otidiformes > Otididae > Tetrax > Tetrax tetrax. Next base: position 820,304 of record WHYT01017917.1, on the reverse strand, counting down.
CCTCACAGATAGGCTTTGGCAGGACTTAGCCCATGTTTCAGCTGGACTTACCTTGCTTAGCCAGATAAAATGGACCTATGGTGTCCTGCACTTGGAGTATGTCTGTCAACATTCCATGAAACTGAAATTCATAGGGAACAAATGCTTTTCGGGTACATTTGTTTTCTTCCCACAGAGCTAGATTACCCTTATTAATGGAATCCTATTAGGCATATTCTCTTATGCTTGTCTGTCATCTCTTTTTAGTTATGTTGACTACAGTTTTTTTTTAAAAAAAAACTTGCCAAGAAGTTCCTGCTACTGGGAAATTGTTAGAATACCCCGAGTATCTTTTCATGGGTGTTCAGTTTTTGTTTTTCATTTTTGTCCTCTTCAGCCATACCTTTTCTGCTTCTGTTGTGGTCTGTGGGTCTGTTGGGTTGCTGTTTCTGAACTCAGTTCCCTAAAGACTCTAATTGCCAGGTTTTTGGGGGGTCCTAGGGCCTGCAGGAAAACACTTTATTCTGATCTGTAACCTGCAGGAAGATAGTTGGCATAATAGTTTGTATCCATATACAGTGTAGTCAGCTGACATTATCTCTGGTAGCGACCTTTTTTTAGTGAACTGAACTGACATATGATGTTCATGTTTCCTGTTTTGCTTTGGTTTTTTTCCCTTTCAAATTCTGCACTGTGCCATCCCAGACAGCACATCCTCTGGGCTCTCTAGTCTCTTGTTGAGGCTATAGAAGAGACCTACCAGATTCTCCCAAATGCACTGAAACAAATGTCATTATATAGCCTAGTGAATGGTGATTCTTATATCTAATGATGCTGTCCTTTGCAAGCAAAGAAAACAGGAGGCAGGGCTGTGAAAAAGCAGTAGTGTGAGCAGATTTTAATTGCCATGCTGAGAGGTCAGATAAGTCATGAAATAGCTTGGAAAAATGTGAACACTTATGTACCATAGTAAGACCCTAAGGCTGCAGCCATGTTTGAAAATGCTTCCAAAGGTGGTTCTTTTATGAATGCGAGCATGCAGGCTATTGAGCCTTTGCTCTTCATTCCCTTGCTTTCCATATTCTCCACCAATTCATTTACTTTTTCTCCTCCTTTTCTGGCATTCCTCCTCACTTCCACTTCCGTCCTTTCTCTGATCTTCTGCCTCGAATATTAAGCAATTCCTCAATGTCCCACATACTACTATTGTGTGTTTGCCATTTTTCCTAGTTTATAATAAAGCCGGTGCCTGATTGTCTTTGAAAGTAGATTCTAGCTGGGTTATTTATCAGCTATGTAGATTGCATTTCCTTAATCTTGTTAGCTATTTGGTATATAAAGACATATTGCATGCAGTCAGTGGATAATGCAGTTATAAACTATGCTGCATAGAATTTCCATTTCTTGTCTGCTGTTCTGGGAACTGATGTGAAAAATTTCATCCTGATCTAGTGGCTTTTGCTGTTGCCATTTTCTCTTGAGAATGGCAGACTTTTCTTCTCACACCACTTTCTGGTTCCAAGTGCTGCTCTTCCACAGATCAGTGTAGTTGAATCTACTGCTGTGAGAATTTGATTGCATGGATCCTCATCAAGTCACTAAGCTGAGTGCAGTGTTCCTGAGAACAAAGGACTGCTTACATTGGCAGGTAGCATCCTCATGACCAAGTGCAGTATGCTCTCTGTTTTGCCCCAGATTGTAGCAGCAGGGCCCTCTTTTAACACCCCTGAAGTTAATTTAATTTGCAGTTACAATCAAACTGGATCCTTAACATTTGTGAATTGTCATGTGAACCTGGAAATGATTTTGCTTAGATTTGCTTAGAGCTCACTAAGCTCCCAGATCAGCACGTTCCGGTATTTAAAAAGGTGACTACGAAGATGATGGAGACTCTCTTTTTGCAAGGAGTCACATGGAAAAGATGAGGGCATAATGGGTGCAAGTTACTCCTGGGGAGATTCCAATTGGACACAAAAGGAAAATTTTCCACAAGAAGAACTATCAGCTATTGGAAGAATCTCCCCAGGTAAGTGGTGGATTCCCCAACATTGGACACTTTTAAGATTCAGCTGGACAAGGTGCAGGGCCATTTTGTCTAGACCATGATTTTGCCAAGAAAGGTTGGACCAGATGATACTTGAGGTCCCTTCCAACCTGGTATTCTATGATTCTGTGATTATATGGAGAGCTCAGGAGGGAAAATTTTGTGCTTCTTGCTACATAGCAGTCAGTTTTGTCCACCACTGTCAACATTACCAATATAATGGGCTCAATCTGGGCCAAAAATAATCTAGTCTGTGACACAACATCAGAGCTTTTACAGGCCCCTAGAGATCAAGGCACTTTGAAACAGTGGCAAGTCTCATCTGACAATGACATGCTGTCTTTAAAGTGCCTGTTTGCAGTGATCTGTGTCAGCTAGTGCAACAAGTCCAGTCAGCAGCTCTGTCTTGGTGCTGTCCTTTCATCTCAAGATAAAACAACTCTTGAAGTCACCAAATGCCCACTGTTCATTGTAAAGAAGAAAAAAACCCCAGAGGACGAGAGGACCTTTGATAAAAAGATGCTAAATTGAGGAGGGGGAGGGTCATTCATGTGTCCTGGGCATGGGTCCAGGTGCACCATAGTCGTAGGTGGAGCAGAATGTAAATGTGTCTATGCAGGCAGAGCAATGATCTGGATCTGAGATGATTTGGAGGAGGTGTGTTACAGTAGTTAAACACAGGACATTTATTTGCTGAGAGCTGACTTGGATCTTGGAACAGGACTTCTGTGTGATATGAGTTCTTCTAGGTCTTGCTCTCTTTCCAGTTGAGTGACTCCTGCATGAAAAAAAAAAAAAAAAAAAAAAAAAGAGGCTGGAGTTCAACCTGCTTTGCAGGTGAGTGGGTGGGTGTCAGCCTGGGTCCTCTCTTTGGAATGGATTTTCCTGTGAGTCGGGCTGTGCCAGACAACAAAACTGTGAAACAGGGTGAAGGATTTTGAAACAAACCTACAAACTGAGGATATGCATAACTTACTGTATGGGGACAGTATCTGCTGCTTTGACTTACAAACCTAAGTTTCTCTCAAGAATTTATTTTTTGTGGTCTTACATCCCCTGGTTTCTTTGGCAGGTATCCTTACATCCGTTTCTGGTATGAGAAGAGGTGGTATCTCTTCTCACAGGCCTACTTCAAAAAAACCCTTCTACTTTAGGCATCTTCTGCCTCCTGGTATATACAGAGCTGTCTGTTCACAGATACCATATATGCTTCAGTTAACTGTTTAGAGGGTAAGACAGACCTCTAAGACTATTTCTGGGAAACCTGCGAAATTTTCCAGTATTACTCTGACCAACATACAATGACTGTACCATATGTCATAGAAACTGTATTTACTGGAATGACACTTAGGTCGAATGGAAATATTGCTTCTTTGTTTATAAATCAATCCTCTCTCTTTTCCCACTGCTTGCCTGCCTGCCTGACTCCCCTGGCTGCTCACTTTCTCTCTCCTTGCCTGCTCTTTGGACACTGCTAAACAGCATAGCACAGGATGCAAGTCCTGGCTACCTGGGCATAGACATCCCTGCTTCTGTTCTACAGACGAAGCCAGATACGCTCCACAGCATCCTAGAAATTATGAGCTTCTCCTTTTTGAGAAGTCAGGCTGTGGGAGGTACCTGCTCTTCTCTGACCTAAGCCCCTGCAAATCTTTGTGCCCACCACAATATCACCAGTGAGAACTCACAGCAAGGTCATTCTGTGCTTGCATTGTCCTCCAGGGAGATCCACATGCCGGCAGAGTTAATTACACTAACAGCCGCAGAAATTATATTGGCCCACCACTGGCCTAGTGAGATGAATATCTCCGTTTCTTAGTCACAGGGGGACGTTAATGGTATTTTTATTAACTGGTGACCTGTTGACTGCTATTAGAATATAGATTGTATGCATAAACCAGGTCAGGGTACTGAAGATATGATTATAGAGCAATTACTGTGTCAGCCAGTGTGGCTTCTAATCAGAGCTGGCAAAGAGTCTTTGGAAGCCTGCAAACCGTTTTTGGAGTCCAACAAGAAGAAACAGCTTTGGATCAAAGTCTGTATTGTGCCTTTACATCTTTCTGGAATTAAATGTCTGATTTGCTATGATTAGGATAGGCAGCCAATGCAGAAAGAAGTCTTAAGAAGGACAGCTTTTAGTGGAGCACAACTGATTAGGCGAGTTCAAAGTTTGAAAACTTTTTTTCCTTTTTCTTTTTTATTATATGGTTTATGTTTATTTTGCTGGGCTGGCTGCGGATGTTAATTCTGCTCTTGCCCTTTAAAATGAACTGCAAGGTTATATGGCTGAATGTCTGGGATGTCAGTAAAAACGATTACACTAATACATGCATTTCATGTGATGAGGGCCATAGCCACAGAACCAGATTTAGAATTGCTGCACGTTTGTCAGAACCATTAAAGGAATAAAGCACTGATAAAACTGAGAGCTGGTGTGTTAGATATAGAACCAGGGGCTGGCTTTCTCTTAGGTGCAGCTGTTCATTTGGAGGCTGAACTGAATTACCCTAATTCCCAAAAACTAGCTTTGTTCCACTAACAGCACCACTGATCCCAGTGAAATGACTGAAAGAGATGGAGGAACCACTTCACCTGGATGAAAGCTTGAGGTTCACATGTGCCTCAACGGGTACTTGTACCTTATTTGTATTCTCTTCATTTATGGACTACACAACAAATACTCTTAAGCTCACTAGCGCACCTTCCAAATACACTTGTGTTTGATGTTTTCTGTGGTGGACATTGTCTTTACTGGAGGGTATGGCACAATGCTATTTGTATGTTTATGATTATGCTCTTCCCCCCCAAAAAAATTCCTAAATCATCTGAGATCTGAACAACTAAATAATCTCATGGTTATCTGAGGCAAAAAAAAATGGATTTGTAAATCTGGTTCTCTGGTTTGTGAATAGAACATAGTTGTTGCGATTCAAGAGGAAACAAAATGCTTATAGATTTCATTTGATGATTAATGTATTATATGTAGCTTAGAGGATAAACTCTCTCCTCTATTTTGGAACTGGAATTCATCTAAAATAGGACAATAAAATTTCCATTATGAGTCTATTGCTAAGTTTTCTGTACTGAGAGAGTTTAGTTGCATGCAAAAGCTTGAGGGAGGAGGCATACTTGTGTTTTTTCCATCAGATTTTGAATTATCTCTGCAGTTGCCATTGTTATCAATGTGGTTAGTAAGTCCTGGGTATTACTCAGAATTCATCCATTGATCTCTTGAGATTTGTTCCTATTCTGTCTGCTTTTTAGCCTGTGAATGAAAAAGGCATATTCTGAGGGGAGAGAAGAGCAAGACATTAATGCGCTTCCTGAACCAATCTCCTAGTGAGGGGAAAAGGAAAAATGTCCTTTCCCTACCAATATGTGGTTCAATCCACCATGCAATGGTGGCAAGCCTTGTCATACTTTTTTTTCCCTCATAAAATTTAATTTGTGTAGTATTTTCATGAGAGTGTTTACTTCTATTAAAAAAAAATAAAGCTTTTCTTATCACTATTTGAGGGGAGAAGAACTTAATGATCTGAAATACAAAACATTGAGAATCAGAATGGCACCGAAAAATGCAATACTTATTGCAGGAGTTATGATTGTTAAGCCAATGTGATGACTCTTTGGGGTTTGACTTATTATCTTTCAGTACTGAAAGAAACTACTGTGGCAAATTTTCTTTCTTAAATACTTTTTCTCTGACTAACTTCCCATTCCAGCAGTCTGGCATCTATTTAATACTCTGTGTGTCAGAAATTCCCATTTCAGAGATGACTCTGTTTCCATCAAAGCTGCAGCCGTACTTCACAATTTCACTTATTAACAGCTTACTGAGATAATTGGGTCTGCCCAGCTCATTAAAAATAAAATATTGATGTTTTCTTAGGGTGGATGTAATTATCTTGCCCCTACAGGGAACAGGCAGCATAAAGGAGGGAGGGTGTGGTCTAATACATATCCCGCTATGCACCTGCATGCAGCTCTGCAGCAAAGGGAGGAAATTAGGGACTCCTAAGGTAGCTACAATAGGTGTAGGTGGGAATGCAGAGAAAAGATTTCCTTTCAAGCCTGGAAAACACAATTAACTCTCTTAATTTTTTTTTTTTTTTTTTTTAAACCTGGGTTCAACAGGAGAGTGCCACAGCACTTCTCTGTAGTGTACGTTACTATGCTATAGTATACTCTCTATAGTATACAATTGCAAACATTTCATTCCAGGGAGAATGTCTTTTCCAACGTTGTATCATGAGCAGCATCGATGGTGCACGTTCCTCCTTACTGCCCCACTTGATGTTAGTCAAGACAAAATTGCTGAAGTGAGTTCTACAACTGAAAAGATACTTACAGTTCTAGCTTGTCTTTTCTGAGATTTTTTTTTGCAGCAAAAAAATCTTCAGTACCCTTTCGCTCTGTAAGGCACTAAATAGATTGCTATCAAATCCAGCTGGTACAGGTCATCAAATGTATAATTAGACAGCAATGATGTCTAGCTACCACTGGTGAACTAAGAGCACTGCAATACATATGGTCTTGTCCTCCTGTGCTCTGAGTTACTCAATTTGCATTGTCCAGCTGTAACTGTGAGATGTTTCAGTGGTGCTGTACTGGCAGTGGATTTTAATTTCCCATTTGTAAAAATGGATGTGGAGGGAGTAAGTATCAGGAAAAAACACAGCGCTTTTTTTTTTTTTTTTTCAGTATTAAAAGATAGATAGAAAAGAAAATCTCAAATATCAGAGAGCATTTAAGTAACTTAGATGTTCCTGTCTCATTACCCTGTTTTAGGTGCATAGGACTTCAGGTCTAATTGAAAGTAAGTGTGATGAAGGCTCCTAAGCTGTTTGGTTGCTAGTGAGAATACTTCCCATAGCTCACATATTAGGCTAAGAAATCATAGCTGTGGATACTGTGCATTGTCTAAAATATTGTTCAGGCGTTGGCTTTTGTATGCATGGTAGGAACCATGCATGGGCCTCAACCCAAACTTTTTCCATAATCCTGACTGTAACTGTCGTTTTCTTGTGAAAGTTTCCTCTTCTATGTGTTCTGTGGGGTATTCCAGCTGCCCCTCTCTCCTGGTTGGAACTAGGCTTGAGGCACCTCTCTGCTCCCATTGCATCTCAGTTGAGGGTTCAAGCACTTGGTAACAAACTGCTTGATATTCTCACTACTTGAGAGGTGCCCTGCACTTCCTTAGAGCTAGAACCTCTCTTTTCGTCTTTTACCGCAGCATAATTACAGTGGAGTGGTCTGTTTTGACGCACTGGTCAATAACTCTTTTGGGCAGGTACTGTCTTAAATATAAGTAGGTGTACAGTATTCTGACAATATTGTTCTGTTTTGTCTTACAGCTGTTTGGGAGTGCAGGCAGACGTGTAAGCCACCGAGGAAGTACACTGATGTCTGCTTCCAGAAAGAGCAATAGTTACTTTAGAGGGAAAGAATCCCCTGTGTCTCTGTTGAAAGTTTCTCTTTGAAAGCCTACACCCTGTGTTCGAGTGTTAGGCAAATAAACATTGCTCGGTGACAAGATTTTGGTTCTGTAAAATATTGCTCCTCTACGCCACCTCCTGTATGTACAGCAGTGCTGATTCAGAAGACTCTAGCACTAGCGAGTACTGCAACATCCATTTCAGGAAGGTCTGAGGGAAACAAACTCCGTGCAGTTTTCAAGCCTGGGGGCTGTGGTCTGACTGCGGGGTCACATCAGTTTGTTTTGTTTCCAAGTTGAGCTATTACCAGCTTAAAAGCTGAAAAAATCCTGATGTGGGTTCCCTTCTCTGTTAGCAGCACTGCTAAGGGATTTTTCTGTTTCTGAGAAAGGATCCTATTCTGGTGTGCCACAAATTATGTATACAGCTCTGCAAAGTGGCTGGAGGCAGCATTATAATTTCACAAGTTTGCTTCCATAGTCAGGTCTTAAGTGCTTCATATGGAGGTCAATGATAGAAGTCTCTTGAGCAAGAATTAGGGAAAATAGAGTAAAATCAGCAGGACTTTTTCCACTTCTGTTTTAAGACCACACTCTCTCAGACTTGGGTAGTTTGAGGCCTCTTACTGCTAGTGGGACTTAAAAATCAACCACTTCCAACATGCCAGTGAAAAAACCTAGAGGATGGCCTTTAAACAGGCCACTTCATCCTTAGGCAGACAGTGAAACAAATGGTCACGTTTCTGAAAAAGCTGGGCATGTTGTGGCTGTAACTGTCACAGTAGGAATTGCTGGGCCCTGAGCACTTTGGTAGATTTGGCCTTTATTTGGATAATGGGAACCGAGCAGTTTGGAAAAATCTGTCCCTAATTATTGGTGCAGAGCCCTTGAAAATCTGGCCCTGAGCTCTTCTCAAATAAAAATCTGGCCTCATGGGCATGACACTGTCAGAAGCGGTGCCTGGCATTAAGTGCTTCTTATCCTTTTCAGTGATTTTGTCCTCCTGTGAAGTTTCTAATTTATTTTAATTGCTTTAAAACTTTTTAAATGAGGCTATTTAATGGCTAGGATTTTGACTTATGGATCGAAGCTTCAGTGCACTCCACATTAAATGGTGTGTATTTCGTTATGCCTAAATTCTATTGTTATGCCTGCCCTTTGTGCCAGCCTTTCATTTTCCAGTTTGGGGGTAGTTGCATTTCTAGGTCTCCCATCTGTCATAATTTAGTGTTTCTTCAGCACTTTTTCTCATCTTAGGAAGCCATTCAGCATGTCCAAATATTGCTTTATGCCTGCATGGACAATGCTCGCTGTCTTTGGAGGCGTCTATTCTGTTCCACAAAGGGAAACGTTGCGGTACATCTGAGTGCAAACTGAAGGCAAAGATGTCTCTTTGAGCCACTGGGTTGTAAAGAGATGAACCTCACTGGCTGTCCTCTCTTAAAGCTTTTCAGGAGCCTGACTGTTCATGGGGAATTCTTTGCATGGACCACAATTGAGCCCAGTTCTTCCTATGATTGCTATTTTGCAGAGGGTAGCGCTATGTAAAACTAGGCATGGAGTTTTGTTCCATTGAAATTCATGTCTCTGATAGCCATTAGTCCGAGCTAAAAGGCTGAATTCACATCCTGTTAATTAAGTCCTCCCGGCTGTGCTTTCTAGCGGGTACCATTTTGGATGGCATTTCACTTGGTCCTGTCTGCTGTCTGAAGTCATATTCTTCACTGCTCTTCCTCACTAGCGAACAGCAGAAAGAAAGGTCCCTTTGAAACCACATTTTCCTGCAAGCGGGGAAGGGGAATGGGGTCAAAGAAAACAAAGAGGGTGTGTGTAATGCAGTGAGTTAGAACTAGGCCACAAGACCCATCTTACGACTCCAATGTTTGAGAAAATGGTCAGCACGCTCTCATAAGTGAGGAAGTAGGGGCTTCTGCCTCTGTGTTTCATTAGGAAGACAACACGTCCAGTGAAACAATGCCTACACAAAGCCAAAAGGAGGGAACATCCGTTCCCGTGGCTCAGACTAGGCCAGTGCAGCCACAGAGGTTTTGTACATCCCTTGGCAAATTGTAGAGTGTCTGTGCCTCAGTTTCCATTTGTAGCACAGGCCATCATAATGCCTGTCTGTCTCACTGAGCCGCTCTGAATATTTTTTTCCAGTGTTCTTTTCACTTGCTTTCATAAAAGCAAATTCCTTGGATTTGTAAAATCAGCAGGGGAAATGAGGCTAGAAAGCAGTGTTCAAGGGTACTGTCAGCTTTGTGTAGAAGGTAGCAAGATTAGCTTAATTATTAGGGCAGTAAGGTTTCTTTAATGTAGATGATAAGTATATAAAGATCTAAGCCCAGAATTATTTAAGCAAGAGAAGTGCCACAGATTGCATGACCAGTGCCACTTATTTACCAGCCCAGCCAAATAAGATTCCAGCATAGGTTTATGCTACTGTGGAAACCAAAGGGGTGAGTTTCTAGCTCCAGGGAGGTCAGTTGGTCCATTCCTTTACTTTCAATGAAACTGAAATTTCAACTCAGAAGTTTTAGTGAGAGATCCTTTGGGTTATATTGACTTGTTTTTCACCTTTGATATTGTTCTAAGCCAGACCCGGAAGGTCTTTCTGCTGTGTGTTTGGTTTTTAGTGAGACATTTTTCCCCTTTTGCACAACCATTGCACTAGAAGTGGCAGCAGAGAAGAGGCTCAGTAGGGACTGAGATAACAGGAATGCTTTGAAGCCAGGCAGAGGTGCACTGAAACAATTGGGAACAACTGAGGCTTGGAAAAAAAGTGTATGTCATTAAGTCAGGATCACTGTGTACTCTCTGCAAATATGAATGGTAAGGAAGAGGGGTGATCTCTGCTATTTCTCACTCAGTATCTGTGCCAAATTTTAAATACATTCAGCCCTGCATCCCTTTTCCTTCAAAAAGCAAGAAACCATGAGCAGAATATACAAACTAGAGATGTTTCTCTGCCTGTATCCTGGAAGCTTTTCCGGGAAAACAAGGTCTGTATGCTAAGTGCTAGGTGGAATTCAGACAGATGGGTTGTCAGCAGCCTAACAGATAGATTCATCTAATTTTGATGCTTTCATTTATTTATTTATTTATTTTAAAGGCACCCCATTTTCCCCATGCCATTTAAAATACAAAACAATAAGTAAGAGTGTCTGAAGAAGCTCCAGATGGATTAGGGGTGTCTCCCAAGAGGTCGGCAGACATTTCCACATTTGGAAAGTCCCTGCTCAGCTGCCTCTTCGACCAGCAAACCTTCATTCCAGTGGCCATCTGATTAAACAACAAAGTATCAGCAAGTACTAAAAGTCACTTCTCTTGGGCCAGACTGCACTGACAGCAAGGGCAGAAGCAGAAAATGATGAAAGGGAAGCAAGTCTTTTGGTGCAAATCATGTTCTCTTGATACTACATAGACAACTGGAAGATGAAATGTTTTCCTTTTTATGCTGCTTGCTGTGTCCTAATAGCTTGGATCCTGACTGTAAGTAGACAGAGGTTTGATTTGTATCCTACGCACTACTGTGTGTGTATGTGAGGTTGTGTAAATAATGGCTGTTAACTCTATGATTAGACTCAGGTATCCATCATTACTGCAGGTGAAATGATGCTTTCCAGAACTTCCTCTGCAAGACACTATTGTACCTCCCTGCAGCATCCCTGCCCTCTCTGTACCTCTATGGCAGCACCCCTTGATTGTGAGCGGCAGAGTGCTCTGATGGTCTGCCTTGGCTTGCACACGCAACCTAGCTGATGCTCATCTGCTGCAATTCCCAAACCCCTCTGTCCCTCCCATGCCAGGGCTCTCCACACCCAGCTCTGCCACAACCCTGCAGGTCTGCCCTGCTGGTCCCTCAGGCAGTGCCAGCCTTGGAAGCCGTGCTAGGGCAGTGCCATGCTCACACTGGTATGCAGCTTTCAGAACTGGATTAGCATCGCCCTCCGAATAATTCGCGAAGGGGGGCTTTGCGGGACAGGGTACAGAAATACCTGCTTCAGTGGGTGCTTGATGTGTCTGCCCCTGTGACTCATAGACCTAGTAATGTTGCCAATTTTAGAGCTTTTTTTTTTTTCCAAGAGTGTTGTTATAGTTGGTATATTTCTTAAAGCCTCAGCTCTTGGTGACATGCTATTACACGAAAATCCAACCTACTGTTATTTTCTTTTCAAAGGAAGTCTCTAGTCCTTCTGGGTGAAAAGATGGACAGAGGAGATTTATATGAAAAGGAAGGGAGAGAGAGGAGAAAAAAAATTACAATCATAGAATCATAGAATGGTTAGAGTTGGAAGGGACCTTCAAAGGTCATCTAGTCCAACCCCCCTGCAAGGAGCAGGGACATCCCTGACTAGATCAGGTTGCTCAGAGCCTCATCCAGCCTGGCCTTGAACGTTTCCAGGGATGGGGCATCCACCACCTCTCAGGGCAACCTGTGCCAGTGTTCTACAACTCACATTGTAAAAATTTTTTTCCTAATATCCAGTCTAAATCTACCTCTATTTTAAAACCATTACCCCTAGTCCTATCAAAGCAGCCCCTGCTGAACAGCTTCTCCCCATCTTTCTTGTCGGCCCCTTTGAGGTACTGGAAGACTGCTACATGGTCTCCCCAGAGCCTCCTCTTCTCCAGGCTGAACAGCCCCAATGTAGTGTGCTTTTTTCTTTTTACATAAGTCATCTTTTTTTGAGGCAAGCAACTTGCATTTGGAGGAATGTGATAGATTTTTTTTTTTTTTTAATATTTAAAGCCACCTTTATTGAGGTAGATTTGCCACTTGTATCATACCTCACAATAGTAGTTTTTTTTGCGCTGACCATGTACTGCAGCAACCACACTGAAACCATGGACATTGTTATATTTAGTCCTTGCTGAGACTAGATTACTCTGGTTCAGGTATTTATCTGGCCTGACTTTTAGTTTTCAAACCTGTACTCCTACTTCTATGCAGGAGACAATTCTCAAATCACACCTGAGTCCTGACCCTTTTCTAATGGGAGGCAGTTACAGAATTCAATGAGAGGACTTTAGTCAGCAGACTGGGCACATATAGTTCCTCTACTCCTCTCACATTTGCCTTTTAATTTTTGCATCTGAATTATGAAATGCCACCTCTACTAGCCGCTGCCAGGAGCAAGGAGCATTAATATTGATGTTGGAAGGCCCTGCTGCACAGCAGCAGGGTGATTTAAGGGGGGAGAATGATCAGGGATAGTATCAGAGTAAATAAATTCAAGGTCCAATTTATTTTTTTCTTTCATCTAGCTTTTTTTTTTTTTTGTCAAGGCAGAATTTATAAAATAAAATAATTTAAAAGAGGAAAAAAAAGTGAATCGACAGATTCTCTAAGCTGCTGACTCGATTAGTTTGTAACATTTCCTGCCTTGCCAGCTTCTTTCTATCCTTCCTGCCACCTGTCAGGACGAAGGCGATGCAACAAAGCCCAGTGTGAATAGAGCTGTGCTGTCCTGATGGCAGCAAGCCACAGCCCATCTCTGTGTGGAAGGCAAGAGGCTGGATGGCTGGGAGGTGGAGGAGAGGGGCTCACAAGCCTGTGGTAGAGATGTGAAAAAATGCCAAAGAGTATTGTGTTTCTTTCTCAGAAAACTGAATCAGCAGGGCCGATTCTGGACTTTATTCTTGTGGTGGAAGCTTTCATGACTATTGTTATTACCGCTTTCTGTAAATAAGTCAGAGCTAGTTTCCAGCTGCGACTGAGGAGACAGAGCTTTGCCTGTGTGACGTTGCTCGTGCTTTGCCTGTGACACTGAGCAAGGCACCTTTTGCCTCATTCTCCTGCCTATACAGTCACCGTGATCTGCTCCCAAATGTGCTGTGGCAACAGGCACAAGGCTCAGGTGTGCTGCCCATGGGAAGGGGTGGGACGAGAATTTATGAGCAGCTGCCAAACTGGCACTGTCTTTTTGAGGATGGGTTGTAAAGCCCCAAAGAGCATGGAGAGTAAGAAAGGGCTCCTTTCTAAGGTGCACACCTTCCTCCAAGATGCGAAAGGCAGAAGTAGCAGGACAGCCTGTGAGCGGAGGGGCTGTCGAGAGAGGCTCCAGCACCACAGCCATCCAGCTCCCTGGGCAGGGAGAGCTGTCAGGCAAGCAGCTGCTCTCACAGAGGTGCCCTCGCTGGGGACTTCAGCCAAATCATCCCCCCTCCATGGCATGCTGAAGAGTGAATCAATGGCAGGACCCTGTGGTACTTTCTTTTTGCAGGTAAGAGTGCAGACAGTGCACTCTTTTGTAGTATTAGCTGCTTGGTTTTTGGCTGGTGACCAGTGTCAGTACTGGGGCGCTTTGTTTCCCTACAAAGAGGTTCCAGCGTCGTTGGGGACCAGCACTGTTACAGTGCAGACTGATGTCATGCTTGTGAAATAAACATGGTGCAGGTAGGAGAGACTAGTCTTTTCTACACTGAATGCCAGTGGTGCAGTTGCCATTCACATTTTCTTCCCTTAGAAACCAGACTGTGCAACTGTGGTCTTTTAAGACCCTCGTCTTTTCCACAGGGCATCAAACAGCAATGACTTGACCAGGCCACTTGGTAGCAATGACTGCAAATGAGTTAGAAATGGTGATTTGTGGAGGATGCAAATACGTAAACTCTTTTCTGCAGGACTGTCCACCTTGACATCGAGGCTGTTGCAGCTTTAGGGGACCTTTGCCTTTTTTTTTTAATTTTTTTTTTTTTTTTAATAAAACTGTGCTTACTTCTCTTCTGCCTCTAGCCTCTTCCTTTCCTCTGAAGCTTCACTTTTTCTTTTGCCCTCTTCAATTAGGGCATTTCTGTCTCAGATGTTGCTTTTGATGGAATTTTTTTTCCCTTACCCGTCTTAGTTTCTTCTGACCCCAATTCTGTTTTTATAATGAGGCCATGCTAATTCGTGCTGAGAGCTTATGAGTTTTCTTTAAGCACAGGGAGAGGTCACTGAGAAATGGCTAGGGGTGTTTCTTTCTTCCCATGGCTGCTGTTCGGAAGGTCTGATCAATTTATTTCCCTATCACCATCAAACCATTTTGTGGCTAAATTAACAGCAGTGCCTTGTGCAGGCATTGTGTTGTGGGGGAGGGAAGGGACAAGTAAATTGATAGAGGAGATGGGGTAGGAAGACAGGGTATGTGAGAAGATGGGGCTGGACCAGCAAAGGTCTGCCTATGTAAATGCCAGCTGCTTTGTCATTGCGTGGCAGAGGCCAATGATTGTGCCCAGTGTAACTGGTAAGGGAAAAGCAAATTAAACAGTTATTAGAGAGAGGCAATCAGTTGGCATGTTGCAGTGGGCTATAAGCAGATCTGTCACTCATCTTTATTAACTGAAGACGTACCTGAAGGGGAGCCCTTTTTAGGCATGTTTACTTAGTTACATGGAAAGTCCTGTCCCTTAGCAAGAGCCTTATCATTGTTATTAGTGGTAATACAATAATAAGAGTAATAATGCTGGCAAATATAACTTCCCCCTGAATGAATGCTCTTGGAGATTTTATTATTATTATTATTATGAAAAAATCAGCTTCCTCATGCTGGGCTCTAATTACCATTTTTATGAGAACTACATGTTCTCCTATTTATGCGAGAAGATTTGTTTATCAAGGGTTTCTCTTCCAGTGTTGCTTTTGTAGAGTATATCTCTTTATCCTTAGCAACAAGTGTTGGGGTCATAGGCTAAATGAAAGACCTCACTTACTGAGGAGGGTGAAAAGGCAAAAGGATCAGATTTCCTCATCAGGAGAAAAAGCAGAAGGATCTGATTTCTGGTCAGAATGAATCCATACAGATTCAGTGGAGGCTGGGATGCCATATTGCTTCTTGCTATTTGAAACTTTCACACAAACAGAGAAAAAGCGCAGCAGTTAATCTCTGTATAATTAAGTATTTTTCCAGACCCAGCAACATCTCATCCTGATCTGGGGAGCAGTTTAAAAAAAAAAAAAAAAAAAGAAAAAGAAAATCAGCTCTTTTATCCATCTTCTAACATGAACTTCCTGTGTCTTGGCTCATCCAAGCAGAGCAGTTTAAACCAAAACAAAACTAGAGCAAGCTTTCTTCAACGTGGGTAACCAGTGCTTTCTATAGTGACATCACTATTTCTTTGTCCATACGCAGTCACCCTACGAGGTGTTGGTGCCCCCAACTTTACTCTGCTCCACTTTACTTTCCAGCTAACGAGCTCCTCACTTGCATGAGAAACTTTTGCTGTAGTGCCTGACCTTGCACTTTGTGCTTTTCTCATTTCTCAGTCCTCAAGGTCAGGCAATTCTTTGTTTGTAGGTCTCCGTCTCCCTCTGCATTGAGAGTGTTTTCCAACTACATGTCACCAGTTCACTTCAATGGCTCACTCTTACTTTTATGCTAAGATCAATCATGAAAATATTAAATAAAATTGGTCTCAGTCCTTGAGAATCTCTATTAATAAATTCCCCTTTCAGGCTGACCAATTGTCATCTCTTTCATCAATTCCTTATTTGCTATCATCTATATCCTAACTAATAATCCCCTATAAGACACTGTATCCAATGTTTTGCTTAAATGGTGATAGATTAGTCTTTACTGCATTTCTTTTGTTTAAAAAAATCAGTTATCAGAAAAGGCAGTTGGTTTGTTTGGAGCTTTTGGAAGAGCCATACTGCACTTTATCCTATTTTCCGCTTACCTTGATGTCTTTAATTACTTCTGCATGTATTCCAAAGCTTTGCATACTGCCAGGATCATATAACTAAATCTGTAGTTGCTCAGATCACTTCCTCTTTTTTTCATACTTGTATGCTTTAGATCGGGTATTCTGCAGTCATATAATATCCTTCTATATTGGTAGGTGTGCTGAGATCTTTGCAGCTTATCCTGCAATATCCCTTCTGAGTTCTTTGAATGTTCTGAGGTGAAACTTCTCTTGTTCTACTTCCTTGAGCGCAGTATGATCTTGGAATTTACTCCACTCCAGGAATTATAATTTCCATTTTCTCATTCCTGTTAGCTACAGTGCCTTTGTCTTACACTCAGCATCACCATCGCTATTAAAAAATGAAGCCAAGTTTTCATTTACTTTTTGGCAGGCACACGGATTATCTTCAGTCTTTACTGTGTGCCCTTGCTTATTTTTTTGTTCTTTGATGTCCTTTTATTAATATGACCAAAGAATCTTTCTACTACTTTTTATAGTAAGTGTCCTTTGTAAAGTCTAGCATAGCTTGACTTTTGACAAGTATCACTTTATTTGTACACTTCTGGACCATGGAAACATTCCCCATTGCTCAGTTCTTCTGTTCCTGATGGGTTCTTCCACTGCACAAACACCCTTTTTACAGGGATTTTTTGTTCCTTATTTGGGTGCAAGAGAACTGTGTGCTGTCCTTTGAGGGTGTCATCGTGTGGTGAGAGAGAACATGTAAGGTTTGCACAGTCAATACCCAAGTGCATTAAAAAAACCCCTTAACTTTCCATCAACTTTTCATTTCCTCCAGGTCATCTATTTTAAAAAGAGGCTGTAAAGCTCTACATTTAAATAAGAAAACTTAAACTTTGGGTTCAAATGCAGCCTCTGCATCTGAAACTTTGGAGAAGCTTCCAGCAAAATTCACAGCTTTACAACTTGGATTTCTGTCTATATTGAGCACACATTTGTGGACTCAGTAAGGTAGAAATAAATTTTGCCTCTGCTGCTCCAGTAATGTGTGGGTGGAGTTGTCTCATTGTGAATACTGCTTCCTGGGACAGATTATAGCTATTGAGGAAGAGAAGGAGACCTCGGGATGTGAACAGGTGAGATCAATCCAGTCTTCAGTAATACTGGCACTGTGGTGCGCTTGCACTCCTTCCATACAAAATGAGAGCAAGCAAGGTGCCTCCCAGATTACTGCTCAGTGAAGATTAGACAAGATGGAGTTTGCTTGGATCTGAGCTTATTTGTATTCATTGGACTCCTTGACGCCCACCTCAATTCCAGCAACCTAAAAAATAATGGTTACGTTAAAAAGCTTTCCAGCAAATGCCCACAACACAGATCATTATCTTCTGAGTGACAGAAGGGAGAGAGATGAGGAGGAGGAGAGGCCAGAGGAATGCGCATCCTCCTGCTGCTGCCACCTAGATTTGCATTGTGCAGCACTCCAAATAGGCACGAGGGTTGTGTTTCCCCCCCACCCCCAGTATAAATACATGCATCTATTCTAACAGTGAAAGTAACATGTGATTGCACACAAACATTCAGGTGTCCACAAACACTGAATTTAAGAGAAGAGCACACAACTGTCACAGTTCCTGCAGCCATTGCCTATACGGAGCATCATGTCTGTGGAAGCATTCATATAGACATCCTCAAGCAATAGAAAAAAAGTCCAAGAAATATAACTGTATTTTTGCACACACTGTCTGTGGGCTACTTATTTAAAAATCAAAATAATACCCCAAGAACAGAAAACCAATTTAGCAGCAACACAGGGTATATATTGAGGGTCTGACCCTTGCCACCCCTTCTGGCCCAAGTAGTCTTCCTTTCTGTAATTCTCCATAGCCTACTATTTTGGCTCTACATAACCCTTGGAATCTAGTAACTTGAGGCTGTAGGTTTTTTGGAGGCACAGAGTTAGCCAGAGAGATGTGCTTTTAAAACAGTGTAGGTTATCAGAGTTTTAAGCTGTGGTGTGAAAAAATACCTATGCAGTTATGCGCAGAGCAATTTGAACCCACTTGGGCACACCAGTTTCTTCTGTCCCCCTTTCCTGAGCCCAAAGCCTTGTACTATACTAATTTTAGTGGTAACTATTCCCTTCTTTTCTTCTTAGGTAATAAATGATTGGTGTAGGACATTGGTGATAAAATAAAGCTCTATTCTGGAGGTTGTGTACCAAATGGCTCAGGACATGAGTGGCTGGGTTACCTATGTACAGGTATCTAGTACTGGTTTACACTGTCTGGAGTGTCTGAGATTTCCATTGGAGGCCAACACATGTAACATATGGCCTGTGCTCTTCAGGACATCCAAGTAGGATAACCTATGGTCCCTAAGATGGCATCAGCTGCCTATATTAAGGAAACTGAATCACAGCCTATTTGATTCACAGGAAGGTAGTATAACAGTTTAGTATTGGATCTCAACAAAACCTGAGTACTCAGCAATGAAAAATGCTTTATAGAGTTAATAGCCAATATCTATGCTTGCACAGAGGCAGACCTATAACTGCAATAAAAGCCACCTGAACAGATGGGACTCGAAGGCTGATTATCTAAATGCATTTTCTCCTTCTCTTTTGTTTTTATTCTCTACGCTTTTTAACAGGAGAGAGAAAAACTGCATGTATAGCTATTATTTTGACGGGGTTTTGTATCTTCCTGATTTGAGCATGTCGGAGCTTTATAGCGATGCTATTTCATCATCTCAAGCTTCAGTGCCAATTTATTTGCTTTGCCACCCATTTTTAGGGGTTTTATTCTTGACCTTAGAGGCACTATGCGTGTGTGTGGTTGTAGGGGAATTTTTCAGCTGCCCCTTGGTGTAGCAGTGATGAGTCCATCACTACTTGTATTAGCATGTTTTGGGGAGGTTGGAGGGAGTTTATGCACATACTCATGAAATAATTTGGATGTCTTTTGGCAGTTTTGGTAATGAGAAGTCAAGGACTAGATGTACCGTGCAGACTGCTCAGCACCATTCATCTCAATTCAGGAGTGCATTGGCTGACACCAGCTTCCTTCACTTTTGCATGACGCCAGCACATCAGGCTTTTTTGAAGAACAAGCTATAGGGGGAGTTGAACTATCCCACCCCAGCAAACATGGGAACCACTGCGTAGCATCTCTGAGAAGTGTTCCTTCTTGAAGAAAACAGGTTAAAATTATGTGCCACAAAATCTGTTCCTGAAACATCCTCTAAAAGGACTATAATCTCTCCCAGTATGTAATTTCTGATGGAGGAGGGAATTCAGGTCCTTGGAGTATTGTTTCTTTGTCTAGTTTTTATGAAGAGCTCCTACTGTATCTCTTAAAAGCACTTTTCCTGTGGTTGCTATCACCTCTGCCCACTGCCAGTAGGGTCTGTATGGTGAAGTAAACATGAATTCTTTATTTCCTCTTTCTAAAGCGGGTTTATATATGCTGTACACCCACCTGGGAAACCATGGTTCTGCAGCTCTACCAGTATTCCAGGAGGTCCTGATTCAATCCCAATATGTTGGCCATTTCCTAGTAATTTTAAAAGACAAATAGAACTGTACTGTTCTATGAACTTGAACATAATTTTATAGCCCTGGAAAAAGTAAAAAAATGGATTTTCCAAGATATGGTTCAGTGGAATTGCTATAAGAAAGGGAGGGAGGGAAGAGGATGAGGACATACGATAAGATCATGGCTTCTCTTTAGCTGAAGAAGCTCTGTCAATCATATTTAGTTGGCCATTCTTCCTTCTGCCTACCCTTATAATAGTAGGACAAGGGAAGTGGGGCTGGTCTACAAGTAGGTGGTTTTAGTTCTGCTTGGCAAACTTCAATTTAGGCTAACAAAAGGCTTGAGGGAATAGCAGGTTTTCCTCAAAGAGGAGGAAGCGTGCATATGTGTAGCTATATCTCAGGGGGAAAGTGGGCAAGGATCAGACGAGGGAAGCCAGTGGTGGAGGTGGCATCATTTTCTGTAAGTGGAAGGTAAAAACTACCTGTCTTCTTCTCAATACACGTTGTTCTTTTAAACATCCAGAATGTCATTTTCAATTAAAGATTATTAGAAGCATGAGAGGGCATGAGGAGCTGCACAGTCATGATGCTGATGTCAGCAGTGGGACTGCCACTGTTAATATGTTTGCCCTTGCTAAGGACCTGTTCGAGCATAGATGGAAATTTTAATCTCTGATTTAAACTGTATTTCTTTGCATGGTGATTCTTCCAGTTCCTGTTCTCTTACACGTACATCTCTGATTCCAGCAGTATCAGAGCACTTCGTACTCTTGAATTTACTTATCCATGTGATACCCCACAGTTAGACCAGAGCAGTTACCCCAGTTTGTAATTAGATCAGTCCAGTTAAGGAGTTAGACTAGTGATTTGCCCGTGTCTGCATTAGGAATACTGCAGACCTATAGGAGCAGATTTATAGATGTGAAACATCAGAACTGAGAACCTGAGTGTAAAAAATTTCAAGAGGGTTTGCTTTGACCTAGATCAAGCTGCGCATTGAATACCTAATAGCAGGTAGTGTACTTGTGACGCATCTTATTTTCAGCAGAAAGTAATCCAATCTGTGCCTTTCTAGACAGCTCCACAGTCCAGACTCAGGGGGCAGGGATGACCTGGTGATTCACTTCAATAGCACATGTACACTCTGAACAAAAATACTAATGTGGGCACACCAGAAATCATCTGCTACCGTTTGAGACGCCCTAGAATATCCTTCCTACTTCAGTATAAAGGAGGTTTCTCATAGATCTGATGTCGTATTTGCCAGCCTTGTGCAGTTACCTAACACACAATAGGGCAAATCAAATTTCTTGTGTGAGTAGCTGAAGGAAGGCCAGAAAGTCTGTAACAGAGCAGCAAAACAGCTCCTTCATATCCTGGGAGATCTTTCCCTTCAAAAAGAGTTTTGGGATTGCTGTTGGAATTTAGACTTAGGTGAGAGCTGGCTAGAGGGAAAGGGAAATTCTTCAGAAGTATTATCATTACTATGGAATGACAGCAGATGAGGGAAGTGATTGTTCCTTTGTAATCAGCACTGGTGAGACTGCACGTTGAACAGTGTGTTCAAGTTTGGGCCTCTCACTACAGGAAAGACATTGAGGTGCTGGAGCGTGTCCAAAGAAAGCAATGAAGCTGGTGAAGGGTCTAGAGAACAAGTCCTGTGAGGAGCAGCTGAGGGAACTGGGGTTGTTCAGCCTGAAGAAAAGGAAGCTGAGGGGAGACCTCATCGCTCTCTCCAGCTACCTGAAAGGAGGTTGTAGTGAGGCCGGTGTCGGTCTCTTCTCCCACGTAACAAGTGATAGGATGAGAGGAAGTGGCCTCAAGTTGTGCTGGGGAGGTTTAAATTGGATATTAGGAAAAATTTCTTCACTGAAAGGGTTGTTAAGCATTTGAACAGGCTGCCCAGGGAAGTGGTTGAGTCACCATCCCTAGAGGTATTTAAAAGACGTGTAGACGTGGCACTTAGGGACATGGTTTAGTGGTGGACTTAGCAGTGTTAATTTTACTGACTCTTGATGATCTTAAGAGTCTTTTACAATCTAAATTATTCTATGATTCTGTTGTCATTCCTGCCCATCAGGGTACTTGGTAAATAGCTTTCTTCTTGGCTTTATAAATTTAAGTAGAGATTTCTAGTGATGATGACCAGATTTCTTGGATTGTGGAGAAGTCATAGTACTTTAAAACAATGGCCCCACTAGGCTTCAGTCATCAGTTTAATGGTGAGTTCTTGTTCATAACAATCTATTAGGAAATAAGCTTGATGAAGACAGTGTTGCAAAACTCTACCTAAATTTGATCCATCTGCAGTGATCCAGACTGGAACCTCAAATCCAAATGCCTGTGAAATGTAGAACTTTTTTTTTGTTGGGTTTTTTTTTTTATAGGGTTTGTACAAAGAACTGCCAGATTTTGGAAGCTTTCATTCTCTGAGATTTTGAGTGTGAACCTTGATGAATGCATTGCTTCCATAAAGTATTCACTGTGAGTTCTCCTGGGCTAGCATTGTGTCTTCTCATGGCTTGGATGCACCACAGCCACAAAAAGGTTGGTCGTTGCAGAAAGTGGCCCTGAGAGGGTCCAATAAACAATGGTGTTTTTTTCCTGAGATAGTGATGCAACATACCATGGTGTGGTGAAAGGGAGTCAAACTGTTGCTTAGTGAGACAGTGATGTTTAATGTCAGAAAGTACTGTGACGGAAAAGGACATGGATTTCACATAAAAGTGAGATCTGGTTATGGATGGTGCCTGTTTGCAAGAATTAGATGTTACCATTGTGCCTGCTTCATCACTAGGCTGCACCCTCAGTATTGCTCAATTAAATCCAGCTGTCAGAGGCACAAGAGCCACACAATAATTTTGCTCCATCTCCTTTTATGACCAAAGCTAAAAAAAAAACAAAACATAAAAGGGCTAAAACTCTTAGTTCTTCTTGGCGGCTTTCACCAAAGCTGTCCTGTCAGGCTTAAATTAGAGGCATTGTTTGATGGTGCTTGGATGGCAGATAGGTGTACCAAAGAGATGGAGGAAAACTCAGTTTAAACATTAATAAATTGCAAAACTGTACTTCTACACTGTATTTTCTACCACTCTAATTGCAAAACCCTGTAAAAAGTCATGTTACTGTAACCTGGGATAACTACCTTACAACTGGAAGCTTTTAGCTGCCATCTCCTTGCAAAATTCCACCTTAGACATTTATTCTTCTTGAACTATTCTAAAAATTTCAAGTAGATACAGAAGTCATCTGCAGAATTTCCTGTGATAATCTTAGTCCATAACATATCTCTTACAAAAACGACAGATATCCCACTCCAAAGATGGCTGCACTTTAGCAGCAGGTGTTAAAAAAGGCCAGTATTCTGCAGGGTATATGTAAATCTTCTGAATCCTTTGCGATAAAGTGCAGTATAAATGTCTGATGATAATAGGGTTTGGAAACATTGTCCTTGCTCTATACCTTGTAGTTGGCTGAATGATTTACTGACTAATTATCTGATAGGAGGCAGCAGTAACTTACCCTCAGACCGTGTATTAGCTATGTTGATAAAAAAGACAGCTGTAACCAGCATGCCTCACCATGGTATGTAGAAGGTGGAGCTCCTTTTGAAATAATAGTATCCGCTAATTTAGCCCTACAGATAGCTAGGTTTCTTTGAAAACTTTCCATGTACTCAGTGTAGGAAAACATGGGGCTACTGCTGAATGGGGCAGGGACCTGGTGTCAAAAGCCTTGGAAATGACCAAGGTACTCAATGCCACCTCACCTTGTTTTTTACTGGGAATATTTGCATTCAGGAACCCCAGGCCTCTGAGAGCAGTGGGAAACTATCACAATGAAGATTTACCGCTGGTAGAGCAGGACCAGGTTGTTTAAACAAACTGGATGCAAACAAGTCCATGAGACCTGACAGAATGTATCCATGAATACTGAGGCAGCTGGCTGATATCATTGTGAAGCCACTCTAGATTAGTCCTGTAAGGTCTAGGCAACTGGGGGAGGTTTCTGAAGACTAGAAGGAAGCGTCACACCTGTCTTCAAGAAGGAAGATCTAGGGAACTACAGGATCTTCAACCACACCTTAGTCCCTAGGAAGGTGATGGAGCAAATAATCCTAGAAAACCTTTCCAGACCCTTGAAGGACAAGAAGGTGATTGGGTGTAGTCAGCATGGATTTACAATGCAATGACTAGTTCAGTGAATGAGTGTGTATTGGAGATCTTGACAGGGCATGTTTTTTTTCTTTTGACACTGTCTAGCCTTTTGACAGTCTCCCATAAGATCCTCAATGATGAACTGATGAAGTATGTACTAGATAAGTGGACAGCAAAGTGGCTTGAATACTGGAGACACTCTTCTCAGTAATAGCCAGTTGAAGGTACAGGAGGTAGTGGGCACAAATTATGATACAGGAAATTCTATTTAAATGTAAGAAAAAAAACTTTTTAGCTTTTTATACTGCAAGGGTGCTCAAACACTGGAACAGGTTGCCCAGAGAGTTATGGAGTTCATCCCTGGAGACATTAAAAATTGGTCATGGCCCTGATCAACCTTTTCTAGTTAACCTTGCTTTGAGCACAAGTGCTGGACTAGACAGACTTAGAGTCACTTTCCAATCTCAGGAATTGTCCTATGAATCTAGGTGCTTATGTTTGATGTGACAATGTCTGTGTTAGGTTTACAGCTCTAAGTAGAGGACAAAGGTAGAGCTGCTGGATGGACAGTCCTGTATGTGAAAGAAAACCTACAAAGACTCTCACTATTCTCATAGAAGTTCTCTTAAACTCATTTTAAAGTGTCTGAATGACATCTCTTGGCTGTTTGCTTTTCCAGACTTCCTTGGCATGAAAGAACTGCCAGTCATAAAAACACCTTGCCTTCTGGTAAGGTTTCCTACTCTTCTTGTAAGCATAGAATTTTAGTTAAGTATCTCAGCTCCCACTTGAAAGGTAGAAAGGTAGAATTGTGTGTTCACAGAATAAACAATGAAGAGAATATGTAGATGCTTACTTTCCCCTTAAACCTTAGATGGATGAATGTTTGTTGACCCATATATATGACACAAAAGCAGTGCAGAGAAGGAATGCAGAAAGAGCAATTCTTGTATTTAATGCCATCCAGATTCTTCAGGAGTGTTCCAGGGATTCATTTGCACATTGAAATAATCCCCTTGGTCTTACCTGGGTAATTTACTCTTTTGTGTTTTGTAATGAAATCTGCTGACCAGGGCAACAGTATGAAGGTGTATAGAAGAACCAGAACTGCTATGGCAAAAGATAAAAGCTTAGGTGGAAGTAAGAGCACAGTTTGGCTGCAGATTCCTTATCATGCAAAAGTTCTATGTGCAAAGAAAGAAAAAGGCCACCTTCGTCAACTCCAAAGACAAGCTTTTGGCTTCAGCAGTCAGGAGAAGAATAAACATGTAACAGTTTCCTTTATAAACAAAGCATGTTTGTCATTAAGCCACTGCAGAACAATAAACTTCCTGTCTAAATAACTGTCTATTACCACCACAGCTCTTGTATGCGGAAAAGATACAGGGACTAAAGGTTCTGATAGAAAATATTGATCTCTTGGTTGAGGTCAACAAGTGTTGATGAGAAGGGAAGGCAGAAAGATGGCAAAGTGTAAGCTCTGTTCACATTTTCTTCCAAGAGCATCCACCTGAAGAAACCAGAGAAAATGTCCTTGTTTCATTAGTTCATTGTAAAGATCTCCCCTCTGCAATTGAGACATTTAGCCTCTTGGGAAAGACAGCTAAACAGAAATCCATTTACCTTTCACATGTTTTTCATAATTTCCCCTGCTACTTTGGTTAATTAATTATCACCGCTATTTGTGTTTAAACAAGGGGTCTGTCTCCCTCCCTCCTCCCAAGCCCATCTGCTCCTCCATGACCTTGCTTGTGAAGTCATCGCTGTGCTGACTTTGTGAAAGCACAAACACTTCCATAGCAACAGACAGCTGTGTCACAAAGACAGGGCTGTGACCTCACGGCAGGAAGGACTGGGCTGGTGGTGGGGAAGAGATTTTCTCCTACAAACACAGAAGCTTTTGATGATAACAGAGAGGAAGGCAAGGCATTATATTCAGAACAAATGATCTTGCTGTTTGACTGCTTCTGCTTTAGAAGTTGTCCATCACTTCACATTCTCTTCTTCAAAGACCCTTTATAAACTTGTATGTTTTTCATGCAAGGGGAATGGTTTCTCCCTCAGATCTCAGCTCAGAAGACGCCTCCAGGAAGATGTAGGGGATGGATTTAATCACAGAGGATATGGACCTGAGCTTCTACAAAGCCTGGGAGGTGTCTGGATCCAAATTTTTGTTTGTTCAGTTTGGTTGAGCAAACCTAAGTCTTGAGAGGCAGTCTGATTTTTATTCTGATTGCGCAGGGATTTTTATCTTAGTCAACCCCCACCCAAACTGAATGTCTTCTGAATGAAATCAGGTGCTCCTGTATAGAGCAATCTAGCAATGAAAGCTTTCCTTTATAAACATTTGCATGGCTGGATGGGAAGTGGAAATCAGGTCTCATGATCACAAAGCATTTTTAATGTAGACGCAGCAAGACACATCAAAGATAAATAACATACAAGTGCTACTCCACAAGCTCTCTGCACAAACTGCCTCTATATATGTATTGATTGTGAGGCTACAGAAAATGTATCTTGATCAGTCTGTTGCTGTCTTCCTCCTTGGCTGATTGCTTGGTTGTTCCATGAAATGCCAGTCTTCAAATCCGCACACCTCCTTCGTTAGCTAAAAGTAGCCAGTGTTTCAATGTAAGTCATTGCTGCTTATCGCCTGAGAACAATTTATAGTGCAGTGTGCTAACATTAGAGGCTAATTATGTCAAAGCAACCCTCCCTTTTGGATTTATTTCATTATTAAATCATGCTCGTTCAGAGTATGCACAATGGGGCTCCACTGATGTGACCCACGGCAAACCATTTACTTTTCTGGAGTTCATTTTATTTAAGGTGACATGGAAGATGATAGCGCTTCCGGCACACCTTACTTTTACCACATCTCACCCAGCCTTACAGATAGGTAGGGCTCAGATATCCCATGTTGCACATTACATCACTGTATCACGGTGAGTGGAAATTATTTCTTCTGGTTCTCCTATCTGTTGCCAAACTACAAAAAAAACCCCTAATTTCCAGAATTGCACATTTGTTATCGAAATGCCAAGCCACCACCTGATGGAGGTTTTTTGGGGGGCTGGGGGGCGTGGTTGGGGGGGAAGGGAGTAGAGGAGATGAAAAAAGAGGTTTGAAGGGAGAGACTTCATTTTACATTAGGATCTGTTTACAACACTTCAGGGAATTTAAGGGACCTAGTACAAATTTTTAAGATTTGCCTAGTCAATAGTTGGAGGCTGAATATAAGGGAAAATCAAGCTCTTTGTGTCCCATTGAAAGGGTCTCACCCCAGTATCCTTTCATTTAATGTCTGATTTGTCCTTAGCATCCCATCCAGCTGCTGTGGCTGTTTAGTTTGTGTCCTATCTGATTCTCTCCTTATGTCTTCTCATCTGTCTCACTACTTATGTCCTACTTAATTTTCACTACAGCATCAACCATTTCTCATTATTTGCCAGTGTCCTGATCCCTGTGACATCTCTTCTATACACAGAGCTTCCTTTCCATGTTCACTTTACTGGCTGGGATATTTGAACCTATGAACATGTATACCACACCTGGATCTACTGTAGTGTCCTCTCAGACATTCGTGCAGCTCTTTCTGGTTTGCACTAGACGTATATTTGATTTTGTTGCATTTTGTTCTTGCGAGGGTAATTTTCTTAGAGTCCTGCACCCTACATAGTATGGAATGATTATTGCTGCCAAATCTGGAGATTCAGCAGCCTCTGACGCTGTACAGAATAACTGGTAGAACCCAGACTGAAACTGGCCGTTTTGCCGTGCAGCCTGTCTGTTCCTTTGCTCTGGTGTAATATTCACTAGAGGACCATGGGGAAAGCTTGTTTTGGGACAGCAGTTATGTTATATTTAAGTATGCTTTTAAAAAAAGAAGAAGGGCAAGAAGTTTCTTTAGTTTTGTGTGTTCTATCAGAGGCAAGATAATAGAATTTCTAAACCCATTGATTTTATGGCATTAAGAATCTGCTTGATAAGTCAGTCTCTGTACACTGGTGATCACTATCTCCAGCTGTATAAGCAGTACTGTCCCCATTTCATTTTCAATAACAAAATTGAGAGAGACTTAGCTTTGCTGGAAAATATGGGGAAAATAAGTAGCATAAAAATCTCTGTTCTGTTTGGGTACGGCATAGCTATTTATTATTAAATACCAGATGGGTCAGAGATAAACAAAGTTGGAAGAATTATGAGTGAAGAATTCTTAGTGTGGGTGCCAGGCTCCAGGTGCCAGGGTAGGCAGTGAGGGGGATGCCCGCACAGGAGGCGTGCTTGTAGGGTGCTCAGAGGTACTCCAGCACCAGCCTTTCCAATGGGCAGCCTCCCAGGAAATGGGCAGGGGAGCGAGCTCCGTGCAGGAGATGCTTATGGCTAGTCAGAGATGTGTGTGACTGACCCACTCCTGGCAGGAGATGTTGCAGGGAAAGGGGTAGGAATTCGGCTGATGGTGAGATGCCAGTTCCTTGCAGCCCTGTGGATGTGAAGCACGTACAATGTTGAAATGCTTCTTAGTTCCAGGGGGAAAAAAAAAAAAAGTATTGTACCCACCTTATGGGTTGTCTGTAAAAGAAGGGAAAGGAATGAGGGAAGGTGGAGGCACAAGCAGACCTGTAGTGTTGCCAGGTACCTTGGTTGGATGGATGCACAAGATCCCTTTCCAAACGCTGCCTCCCTCCATGGGGCTGTCCAAGTCTGTTTTCTACTTGGCCGGTTGCGCTATTGAGTCCCATTTGGAAAGATTCGCATGTGACCTAAGACTGTCCTCTAGATGTCTGACTCTGTCCTCTACAACATAAATAATGCAAAAACAAACATGCCAAACAGTAACCTTCACTTGTCTCCTGACACTGCTGGAGGGAGGGAGGAAAGGAAGGAGCGAGTGCGAGCAAGTGAACGAGCAAACTGCGTGCTAGGCAGGCAGGAGGCCGGCAAGGAGAGGCAAGGTACACCACAAGGAACTGTAAGAGCAATTAGATCTGCTTTTCACACAGCTCTGCTGTTTTAGGCTGGGACCGCTGTCTGCTGAGGCACTGTCCCTTATAGACAAGGCCAGGGAAGCATCCAGCTCCAACCTGGAGCAGACTAGCCCCGCTCCCTGGCCAGGGGCTACAAGAAGCTTCAGCAGTCCTCCTGGCTGTTTCTACTCCGCAGGGCCACGGCTGGAGTTGGGTGAAGACACCAGTGCTGCGCAAGTTAAAATCCTCGCTGTGTCGTCTTCAAGCAAATCAGTTAATGTTGCACACTGCATGTTCTCTTCCCTGCACCCTCCCACCCCTCACCCCCCCCTCCCCCAAGTCTCTAAAGTGGAGAAGAGGATCTCTTTTTCCTATTGAATGTACTCGTGATGCAAGTATTCATTAATTGCGGATACAGTTGTACGCGGCACGCGTGCTAAAGTGCTATCAGCTTTGTGTGGAAGACAAATGCACGCAGACTTAAATAGCTGAGATTTTTATCTTTCTCCTCCTGGAAAATATGCAGTGAGTTTTCCCCATCTAGGGACTTGGCAATGAAAAAAACATATTTCTCTCTTTCTGTTTTCTCTCCCTGAGATATAGTGAGGTTGGGGGCTGGCCTGCACGTTTCCTCCGAGGAGAAGGTCTTCCCGATTCCAACAGTGGAATGTTTCTGTCAGGTTAAAAATTGTGACACTTTCTTCATTTGTATGTGGAAGAAAAGCAGAGGCTTTTTTCTTCTTTTTCTGTTGGTCCCTTGAAACTTCGCTGTGGAGGATTCTAGGACAGAGAGTTAAAAATACAGGTTGTGGACAGAAAGTATTTTTCCTGTGTGTTCCTCTAAAATACTCTGCAGTGGGAACCGGGATGGGTGGGGTTCTGAGGATTGTATGCAGACAAGTGCAGCAGCCAGCAAGTGCTTTGGAGACTATAAAATCACTGGGCACACAGGGAGAGCACGTGTCTAGAGGATCATGGAGTGTTTGGCGCAAGGTTGCCTTTCAAATAAGGAGAGTGCAAAGATTCATTCCCAGAGCCAAGCTGGCACAGGCCTGAATCTGATGGATGCATATAGGATGTGTGGGACAGTATCTTACTGCAAAGGAGCCACCTGGACAGATGGTAAAGGCCAAGCCTCAGCTCAGCTTCTGATCAGGGTCCAAGAGCTAGGCAGATAATTCTCTCCAAACCAACTGTGAGGCAGGAGAGAGAGATGGTGCTCAGGGAAATGAGGATGACGACTTCAGCCTGAGAATCTTGGCATCCAGGTGCCTTTGGAGTGGAGCTGTCCTGCTCCCAGCAGATTTCAAGCTGAAGGAAATTCAAATTTCTGAGCTGATCAGATGTCCCAGCTTACACATAAAACCGGAAATCTTTTGTTTTCAGAAGAGCAGAAGGTAAAGCTGCAAGACCAAAGAGGGTGAGATTGTCTGTATGCAGGAATGCTGGGTAACTTGCTACCTTGAAAGTGAGCTGGGTAAGCTATTACAGGCTGATTCCCTGGGTACGGCTGCTCCTATTCTGCTGAGCTGTGTTTGCACAGAGCTCAGAGCTTGTTCCAAGCCATCATCTTCGCACTCAGAACCTGCCTCCCCATCTGCTCACCTGCCGTCCATCGCTGTCTACACTCTGGGATTAACATTCCTACTCCTGCATGCCAACAGTCTGACTCTCAAGCTTTTGAGGCTTGTTTTCATGAGGGTCGGATCAACTGTTTTCCTGTCCAGCTTTTCAGCACATGCTGACTCACTCTCTGTCATATTCACACACTCTCTCGTGCACACATACACACACTTCAGCTAAATATCCTTTGCTTGTTGCATTGCTCACAACATTAAGAGAAATGTTTGCTTCAGCACTGGGATTATCCCATGTGGAAGACATTTGCTCTTCATTTTTCTTCTTTGGTCGGAAGAAGGCAGCTCTATGCAGAGCTTGCAAAAATTTGTTTATGCCTTTATTAATACAGTGAGCAGAATTTTGTCTCTGGTGTGTGACATGGAAGCTGAAGCCATTATTTTAAATTTTTATTTTAAAAGCAACAACAATCACAAAAATATCACAACAGAATGTCTGCATTTTACCTACATAGATCATCATCATCTCCTAGCTATATGCAGAATAGCCCATTTTACCCTCAGTCCTGTGCCCTGATGGAACTCAGTTCCTAAAGAAATGGGATTTATGATTCACACAGGTGTGAGCTTTAATGTGCCATCAGAATGCTACTGTGTCTGAAAAGTTATGCTACTTCTTTCAGATCCCAGCAGACCTCGCCAATATTGACTTGCAGATGAAAGCTACCATGTGCCTTTAAAATAAAGATGCTGAGCCTCATCAGTGCACAATTGTGGGGCACAGGCATCTGGTTGTAGCACAGAAATGTTTGTGGCAGACGATTTACGAGGCATTTACTCTGGCAGAGCATCCTCAGGGCTCTGATCCCTCCTTGAGTGGAGAGCAGCCATTTGTGCGCAGATCTGTGAGCCTGTTCGAAGGGCAGTGCCAGGTGCACATTTATGGGCAGCCAGAGCGTCTTGCCTTGCTCTGAACCTGTCAAGGTGCAAATGAGGAAATTAAGGTTGTTGCTTTGATGACAGGGAGTTTTCTATCACATGGGACTGGCTTCCTGAGCCTTGACCCCACACATTCTGGTGGCTGTGGTTCTTCACAGGGGTCAGGCTGCACTTACAGCATGTGTGGCATAAGCCCGTGTTTCTGATGTTTGGAGCTACACAGTGTGTGTGTTGTGCTAGGCTTTTGCTGAGCTGGATGTGTGCTGTGGTGTTGGAGTAAATAGCATTGATGCAAATTTTGTGCAAGTTTCTATGTCTTAAGAAGTCACCCAGCACTGCGTGGCTGTGCATGTTTTCCTGCCCCTGGGGTAATGACTTGATCCATAGTGGCAGTTAAATTGAGCTTTTGTCCCTTGTGTTTGCTAAGATCATGCCAACAGAGTTACACAACTTCAGCTGATGGTGAAGCACAGTCAACTGATTATCTGTGTCAAAGCTATTCATTTTCGTCTTTTATTTGGTTCTTTTCTTGTTTCCATTGTTGCTGCAAAGTGAAAGATGTACAAGCTTTTTAAGCTGACCACAGACAGTTGCTCCAGGACCCTTCTAACAAAGAGTAGAGACAAGAGGAGATTGAAGGGGATGTTGTGGTAGCACATGGTAGCATCCCTCCTCATGGAGGTTTGGCTGCTGGGACTCAGAGCCAGCTTTGAGTCTGTGCAGATGAGAATGACCCCCCTTCTTTTGATGGCCTTGGATGGAGTGTCCTAGGCAGCACTATCAGAGGCTTCCACAGGACCAGTTTCCCTTCTTGTGGGAGCTGCTTTTAAACTGAACCTCTACAGTTCAGCCCCTCTCTGAGCTACATCGCACTGAGTGCCAGTCTCCAGTTCAGCCACAGCCATGTCTGGCCATGCACACTGTTAATCTGGACCCTCAACCTGCAGCTGACATATCAGCTTGGCTGCAGCTCAGCTCCCTTCACCACGGCTCTGCCCAGCCATCACAGGGCTGTGTCTGGCCCTGAGTACCCGCACCGAGCCTGATCCTGACCGCAACCTGCAGGCTGATGGCCTGGCCTCAACCTGTCTCAGCCCCGTTCCCAGGGCCCTGTTTGGCCATCCCCGGCCTGCATCTGGCCCTGGGTACTTTCACCAGGCCAGATCTTGACTACCACTTCTTTGTTCACAGTGCCTGAACACAGAGCTATCAAGGGCCTAAGTCGCACGTTGATGCTGGAACAGAATTTATATACAATATATATACATAAATATATATATATATATTTAAATCAGTTTACGTACACGATGATGAGTATTGACGAGGCCTGATGTCCAGACATAACTATCTGTCTGGTATCTTGCTGGGTTCAGGACTATGTGAGAGATGTGTTGAGAAAGGTTGGCTGATTTATCTCAGAAATGAGAGCCAGGCTGATCATAAGCAGTCTGCATTGCTTGCCTACAGGATAAGTAAGATAATGTATAATAGACTACTGTTACGACTGGACAGAGAATTGATACCCGACTGGATAAAATCATTGGGAGCACAAGCCATTGTTACTTGTCCCTTTAGTCCTATGAAATAAATAATGTTGCGGCATGAATTTCATTTAATAATGAGCTGATCATAAACACAAGGTGTCCCTTATGAGAAATGCAAATGTTTGAGCACTTGTCTTTATCCCCAGTCAGAGCAAGTAAGTGTGCCTAAAAGAATTTGTCTTTAAATGATGAGCATTGAGGAAGAAAGACTTTAAAAAATGTGAAAGCATTTCACTCGCTTCAGGCACAGTTTCTAAATCTCTAAGCCTGTTCAGGGCCTCGTGGAAGCTGTAACATACAACCTACCACATGCTTGTTCTCTCTTATGGGCTCTGCACCTCATCGGGCTACCTCTTCCATAGCGCATGAGACCCTTATCTTAAGTTTGAGTTATCAGAGAGAACAGTTTTATACCATCAAAACAAAGAAAAATGTTTTGGTCAACCTTGTGATGATTATTCAGCCAAGCACAAGAAGTACAAACAAAACAAAACATATTTTCACTATGCATTGCTTTTCATTCTAGATTAAAGCAAACAACCAGAAAGAATATTGGTCTCCCATGAGAGAGCAACGTAATGGTGAATTTTCCGTAAGAAGATGCAGCAACTTTGAGAATAAAATGTCCATTGGGGAGAATTTTTGAAACAGATTTAAAGGGGAAATATGCAGAAAGCAAAGAAGCAAGAATTTCATGCTGCTTCCACCATAATAATAATACTTTGACCAGTGCGTATGCTTTACTGCTCACTGTAGCCAAGAGCGAAATTCCCTGCCCACCAAACAAAATCAGCAAAAGGCAAGACTGGCTTTGCAGGCAGGAAAACTTCACGGGTGCATCCATCAAATCCTGCAATGGGACCAGTGAAGCACACAGGCTGCAAGGCATCAGTAATGAGATCTGGAGAATAGAAAACCCTCAGCAGTACAGGCTCAATAATTAATCAAAGCTGAAAATCTTTCTAACGAAGGCAGCAGCCCCAGCAAAAGAGAGAAAGCATTTAAGGAGTTAGGGGTCTGAACAAGAAAGGAGGAGAAAAACAAAACTAGTTATCAAGGGATGGGGAAAGAATGGCCACAGCATTTCCCTTACTGAGGTTCTCAGGAATGCATTGAAGCCAATATGGCAATAGATGGGAATAGTATTAATCTTCTTGCTTTTTCTGTGATCCAATACATCTAAGAGTCTCCACCATTGGCTAGCTACTGCTATAAGAAAGAGGTCATTCTATAGAAGAAAAACTCCTGCTCTGGGGGACTGCATCCTGGAGGTGTCTCTAGTTCTCAGTGTGACACTGTAAATGTGTTTCTCAAGGTCCCCGTTCATATGTATAATGTTGTCTGGCAAAATTCCCAGCTGACTCTCAAAGCTTACTTAATTATGAATCAAAGCCTTAATGTAATACCTTGTGTTCTACCCCTTTCAAACTGAAGACCTCAGGTTGCTTCTCACACCAAAGCAGAGAAGTGATTCAAGTATACTTGGTTGTGAAGAGCAGATGCACTGCAGCAGTAGCCAGTGTGAAATAAGACCCTTGTGACCCTGGCTTCCATGCACATCATGAGCCATGGTGTTTCCAAGGCCATGGAAAAGCAAGCCGTTAGTCACAACAGAGTTTTGACGAAGCCCTTGAAACTTTTCTGCCCTGAAGCTTGATGCTTCTTTTAAGCTGTAGACCAAGATAGTATAGAGATGGCTTCTATGAAGAAACCAAAGTACTTCAGTAGTTTTGTTGATGAGAATACTTTTCCTGGGATGGTGAGAAATATTTGTCCAGATGCCTTAATTGCCCACCCTGTGGTTCATGGTTTTGCCATGGACATACCGTGGGAACTGCAGTTCCCCTGTCCAGTAGCCCTCGCAGCTGAAGAAGCACCCGTTGGTTGAGAACTTGGCAGCAAACCTGCTCAGGAAAACAGCTATCAAGGGATACATTACCATTATCTGCCATTCTCTTCTCCAGCTGTCCCTTGGACACACGGCCCATTTCAAAGGCTTTGATCTGGTGTTCAGAATCCTGAGAGAGTTACTAACTTCTCTGTGAGGCTGTGTCACTTCCTTATGTAGCTGCATTACATGCTTGATCAGGTAGAGTGACAAAGGTGACACAGCAGTTCCAGTGACTTAGATCTACGTACTGGAGTTCTCTGGTACACGAAGAAAAGATTTCCAAATCCTTGCCCTGCCGAAGGTAGCACCTGCATCTTTGTGTGACGTCCTCACAGTGGAACCTTTGCTCTTACTGTTGTGCCTCTCGCTTGAAAAGCACCCTCCTTTCCCCCCCGCCATATTAGAAGGAAAGGTCATTGTTGTTGTTTACACTTACGGGAAGGATGCAAATAAAAATGGGGATGAGGCCAAATTAGAACTGATAAATAAAATGGATTAGGCAGATAGATGGAAACCAAATTAGCTGTGAAGCCAGTGTCAAATAGAATAGAAAATCATTTCCACCCAATAGCCAGCTGAAAGATTTAGCAAGACAAGAAGGAAATAATCAAGATTGCCTAATTGCCAAGTAACCTCTCAGTCTTCTTTTTACTCCCTTTCTTCCCTGATACAATCTGTCTCAGATTTCTCTATTAAAATGGAGGAAAACATCTTTTGATCTGGTCTGCAGTGTGAACTGCAAGACAGGCTCAAAGAAACTCCTCTGAAAAAAGGCCCTTTCTAAAGCTATCTCTAATGTGCTGTGCAGCTGCCTCACAAGATTTTTGGCTAAAGGAACTAAAAGACAACATGCTAGTGAATGCTATGTACGCTCTTCCCTTCTGGGTTGCCTCTGTTATCTAGCATGTCACATACAAAGTTTGATATGCGAATGGTTGCTGAAGAGCTAAGTAAATAGTGGGGATACACAGGGTGCATTTTCTTTCTGTGAATTACTGATAATCCCTTCCTAGGGGTGGAAAGGGACAGCTTTGAGGAGATGAAGAGCAGCTTTGTAATTAGTGAGAGCCTCTGGCCACATTGAGAAACAGCATTCAACAGCAGTGTTATTGCATAAAACAGAATTTATTACAGGGGTTGCAGTGATGGAAGTCTTTTCCTACAAGCCTGGCAAAATGGGTCTAACTTGTTTCCTTTCCATTATTTCTAAAGGACTTGAAGATATGCAAATACTGTAATATAACCTGTTAGTAGAAGCAGCAGGTGAAGAGCTACATGTGTCAGGAGACTGTTAATAACCTGCTTACATTTTCCTGCAGGTGACTTATTCAAACCTGGAGTGGGAAAAAGTTGTCAGGGGTGGCTGAGAAGTGAGCTTACTTTTTCCTTGCAGAGTGTATTGCCAGTTACTGATAAACTCCCTCAGAACCAGGATCTCTAGGTTCCTACAACCTGCAAAGGTACTGGGTGATGCTAATGGATATCGACACCTAAGTAGAAGTTGGGTGCCCGTACATTTTCCGTGATCTAAGTATTCCTCCCAACCTGTGAGGCAGGAAGGACAATGGCTGGCTGGTGGGCACTCTGTGACAGTACAAAAAGCATAACCAGAAAAAGCCAGTCTTGACTGCCACATGCTGAGGAGAACTGTGCAGCTGTATCCAGGCAGGTTTGCTGCAATTTCCAGCTGCGATGGGGTGACCGACTGCCTGGTCTTCCTAGAGGAACTAACTTTGGACAGTGGCTCTCAGGTGGAGGAAGGGTGAGTTTGGAGCATTTGCTAGGATTGTGCATAAACACTAAATATTATTTTTGACTGACTGAACGCTAACATTCTGTGAAGTAGGAAAGATGGCAAAACATTATTTAGACTGGTTATTTCCTAAAGGAAAATACAGTTAGGCTGATATCTACAATATTTTCATTTCTTCTCCTAGATTAAAAGGGATAGAAGACTCCCTTGAGAATATCTTGGTTGCATTCAGGCCTGAAATTAGCTTTTGTTTTTAAGTCTTCCTTCAGTATTGAAAACCAAAGAATTTCTTGAGTTGACAAAAGGTGTGATATTACTAAATGAGCCAGGTAGAAAGTTAAAATGGAGATCTCTGCCATTTAGACCTGAGTGCCTGTGAAAGGCAAGGAGGTAAAGAAACAGCCCTTGACCTTTTCAGCAAGGTTGGAGCAAAGATTCTGCTATAAAAGCTTTCAAGACAGCACTGCTTTAAGTGTTGTCAAAACTGAGCCTTCAGCCACATAAGGCAGAGTCGTATCTAAGCAGATGTTTTCTGTGATGGTTGAGTTGGCTGGGTTTTAGAGGCCTTCACCACATTTGTAAAGCAGTCTACAGAACTGTGTGAGGATGTGTCAATTCTATGAAAATCTATAAACCCCTTTGCACCCCACAGCCATTACGTCACACAAAACTAAATGAAGACTTCAAGGTTTCAGTGTTGTCCATTGTACTCACGTTGATAGTGCAGGGGGCAGAAGGTGATGAAGTTTTGCTAATATAGGCAACACTGGAGTCTTGACTTGGACTCCTTAAAATGTTGCCCCTCAGCACTTGACGTGCCGTATAGGCATTCACCCAATCAGTGGTGTCCCTAATCAGATTTGTCAGTGATTTCCTGTCACCATAGTCATATTGCAGTGTCAAATCTGCAGAGGCTGGTGGCATCATGGTATTTGCAATGCCAGGTTTTGGTCAAGGACTGTATTGTGCCACTGAGGCTGCATCCCAGTCCCCCACAGCACGAGCAGAGAAGTGAGGTGTCTGGAAGCTGACCGTGTTCAACTTGCCTCATTGCCCTCCAGAACAGGTCCAGGACAGAGAAAAGCTGCTACTTACAGGGCATCCATGTTTCCTGAGAGTAGACTAGGTGAGGGAGGGGGCTGTACGTTGTAAAGACAATCCATGAACTAGTACCACATTTCTGACAGGAGCAGAAAGGCCTGTTCTTAAAATAAGTACCTGTTCTGAGAACCTGGTTTAATTTTTGCCCTCGGGGAGATTGCTTTGAAGAAGAGAAAAGTGCTTTTACAGCAGAGTTGCAAGCAAATCCTTTCCCTTCAGTGTCATTTCCTACTTGTTGAGAAAGGGGAGAGCGATTCTGGGGAAAGGAGCATTGAAATGATCTTCTAAATCACTTTGGTTATGGATCTCTTTGGTATTGTGTGAAAACCTGGTGTAAATACACCATTAAGAGCAGACCTGGTTGCAAACAGGCCACACGTAGCCCATGTATTCAGATCAAACAGGTATAGTGAAAGCTTTGAATAAGTAGCAGATAAAGGGGGAAAATGTCTGTTAAATAAATAAGCACACACGAAGACACGTACAAAGCAAGCAACAGAAAAATCCCACGTGGCTCTCATGGGAAATAACAACCTTACTGTCGGAGACTAGGCAAAGGAATGAAGCTAATAAATGGGAAATATCTTGTATATCAATTCTGTACCCCGGCAATGAATTGTGCTGTTTTATACTGTAACTAAGACTTTGGAATTTATTTATTTATTAACATAAAGAATCAAGATAAATTGTGAAGATTCAGGAGGGATGTGGTAGCTAAATCTGTTGCTCCAAAGCTATACTAACAGAAATACATGGAGAATGGCAAGTGCCAGGATGATTATGACCATCAGATCTGTGGAAGACTTTTCTACTTCATACTTTCTGCCACCCAGCATGACAGTAACATGAGAAATCCCGCCTCAGTTTTCCAAGGGTGTAGATCTGAGTGATGTAGTACCAATGACTGGAAGTCTAGTGTTTTCAAGGGCACCTTTGGAGGTCAGAATAACTTGCTTGTATGAGCTTTTTTTCTGAAACCCCATTTACTGCTGATATGTTGTTTTAACTTGGTCAGGAAACAGTTATAAGTGGCAATATAATGCATCTGGCATCTGATAAGGATGCAGAATGAATGCAGTTTGCACAACATGCAGTCAAGGGAAGCAGCTAAAAAAGTATCAAAAGGGTAAAAAATAAAGTAGGGGAATGCTTTTATTTTGAACCTTATAGCCTTCTCAGGATTTGTTTAGTTTTTGTTTTCCTGTGAGAGAGCTTATGTCACCTACCATTCATGTGCATAAAAACACAGTATATAAATTAAATCCACGCAAATGATCACTGAGAGAAATGGCAGCATTTGCCCATCTTTAGTATTTTACAGCTTAGCTTAGATGAAATCCCCAAATTAAGAATGAATATTTAGTTTTAACTCTCCTTTCCTGTACACATACATTATAATAAAGCCCTTAAAGACAGTATAATAAGATATCAATTCTCAAATAACACAACATAAGGCATTCATGTTTTTCTATGCGCTTTGACAAACGTGTAGGATCTTGCAGCTGTTCAGTATTCTGGTTGTTTCAGACAAACAGAGCTTAATGAAGGTTGCTTTTGAGAAAAGTATCTGAACAATGCATCACAGATGAAGAGATATTAAAATGGCTATTATAGTCAAAAGTGTGTGCGTATGCTAACGCACATGGAGTTTTGCAGATAAATTGCAAAGTGAACTCCTTACAGACACAGGTAAAGTCTTCCTCCTGTTGCTGTCCATATCACTCTTGGCCTTTGGTTTCAAAAAGTATGGCCCCATAACTTGGCATTGTTCTTTATATATGTACTCCATTGTCATTTTGTGATCAGCACTTAATACAATTAAATGCATTGGAATTCCCTAGTTTCGCGCAGCACTTCATGACAGAAGAGGCTGCTGATCCGGAGGCTGGGAAACCATCTGGGTATGACTGGCCTTTTTCTAAGACTTACTGCATTTCTGCTGTTTCTGATCTCTTTGGCACTTGTTCAGTCTCAAATTTAATATATCAACTTCTTACTGCCAGAACAGCTGAATTTAGCACTATTAAACCAGGCCCTGGACAATAATGTCCTTCATATTAATAATGATTATTTGGAAAGGCCAAGGAGTTTCAGGACTCCTTTCTGTTCGTAGTTATGTCACAGCCTCTTCAAGCAAAAACGCTGTGCATTTATACAAATGCATAAAATATTTTGAGGAAAAAAAAAGTAATTTATGAACTGTTCGTATGTACATATGTCTAACCTGAAATCACATGTCTAAAGGGGACTTAGGAACGTCTATTTTTTTGACAGATTCTGGAATTTGTTCCTTTTGTCAAGAAAATTGTCTTCCTCTTTTTGGTGAACTGCATTTTGCTCTTGCTGTGATGGATATTCTGGTGCTAAAGATTTTACTATTCTTCAAAAAAATTCACTAAGACCAGCATGAGCTGGGATCAGCCAGGACCAAGTGTAATAGTCTTTGGATAAGCCTCTAGTGTTTGAGGTTAAGTCACCTCATCTGCTGTATTACCTTTCCCTTACTGGAAACAGCAGTATCTGAGTTAAACCAACATACACATTCAGAAAATTGTCATTAAAATAATCAGTTTTTCTTGCAGTGTGCACAAATTATTTCAGGTTACTTCAAATTTGTCATAGGCTTTTTGGTTGCAATCTATAGTACAGAAGGACCACCTCTCTCTCTCTCTCTCCTACCCCCTCAATGTCAAGCGGATCAGGGACTGGGGGCAGAAGCAAGGACAAGTTTTGGATGAAATTTTATTGATTCGTTGAAAATAGCAATAAGGGAAAGGTAAAAAGATTTCGGAAACCTGTGAATGCAGATAACTTAGGCAATATATATTGAGTAACAGGGATGAAACCTATGATCCAGGAGACACACAGAAACAGAATATTGCTGTCAAATTAAAAAGAAATAGTAGTTTTGCTATGGTTTGGATGTATCATGCATAGAGAAACTAACTACAGTTTATTGATACAATTTGATAACAAGTTACGTGTAAGCCTCAATTAGTTTATGCTTCTGCACAAAAAGGTTGGCAAGATGTCACAAACCATGCACACTTAATACAATTCTGTGCACCTGTTTCTCTAGCTAATAGCTGGTGAAATTCTACAGTAATAAATTACTATTGTGAAACTCTACAGTAATAAATTACTATTCAGAAGTGTCTGTAATCTTAAGGGAAAAATAAAGAAGCCTAAATCTTTTGTTTAAAATATAATGCATAGTGCAGGCAAAATTATTACAATACATACCTTAAAGAGAAGGTAATTTGCTGTTAACGTCTGTCAATTATTACAGGCAAGCCTACAAGAGTAGTAAAATAAGCACAACTGTCAAAAAAGAAACCCATGGAAGGGACAGCTTACACATCTGAAGTTTTAGGAAAAACAAATATTCAGATAAATTTGAGAAATCATTCCTACCAATTGTTTAAAATATATTAATAAAAGGCAAGCACGAATAGAGAGTTAAGGCAGTATTGCCCACTTTTAACTGGCATTTCTTGGGTTGCTGGTTTGTTGTTGGTGTTTTTTTTCTTTTAACTTGACTGTGCACATGTCCAGCTGATTTATGTATCTCCATCTCAAAATTCTGTACAGAGACGGGGAAAAACATTACAATCATGTTGCAGATGGGGTAAATAGAATTGCTTACAATTACAAACTAGATCAGTGGCAGAGCCAAGAACAGGAGCCAGATTCTCTCTTTCTTCTTTACTTCAAATCTTATGTTCAATTTAGTGAAGACTGTGGCTCTAAAGTTCTATTAAATTAGTTGCCTGTTCCCCTCCTCTCCCCTGACCTGTCTAAACATAATAGTCCAGACCGTCAGCTGCTAAAATCACTGCAGCTCCATCTGGCCCATTAATGTGTGTATACATGCCAGTGGACAAGATTGCAAGTTGTTACCTACTCCCTGCCTAACAAACCTGGCAAAAAGCCAAGAGTAATAAACACATAAAAATGCCATTAAAAAGATTACCAGTTTAGGTCTCAGAGGTTTGTCCCTCTGGACCATGATGGTGAAGATAATGGACAACCAAAAATCCCCTGTCTAATACTCTATCGATAAAGGACTATTCTTCCAGTGAGTGTTGAGTAGAATTCCATAAGCCTAGTATAAATAGCTTATGTATATATAATAAGATTTTTTTTTTTTTTTTTTGGGGGGGGGGGGAGAAATCTGCTTTGCTTTATGCAGGTAACAGGTCATGTCTCTATAACTTTAATAATGGAATTAATGACAAGATTAGCATAGCACATCAAGATGGTCTTTCACGTGAAACCAACAGAATGCCATGGCAAAGGGCTGGTCAGCAGGGATGCTTGATAATAACTTGTTTTTTTGGGTGTGGGAAAGCAGAGATGTACTTTCTCTAGCCTCAGTGCCTGGGATTTGGCAATATTCAGAAGTGTTTTGCCATGTGGGAAATTAAAATCTGCAAGTACAAAATTGCTTATTTAAAAACAAAGAACAGCAACAAAACCCATGTTGGTTCAATTAAAGGGTCAGTGCAAGGAAGCCAAAATAGATTTTTTTTATTTGTTAGGAAGCAAGGGACTGGAAAAAGATACATCTACGTAGCAGGTATTTCTAATTAGCCAATGAGAGCAAAGGCACTTGTTCCACTTAATCACGAAGCAACAAAATGGAAAATAGCCCTTCTCATCTCAAGAATATACTTTGGAAAATGAGCCAGGATGAAGAGAGAACCTCATGGCATTTCAAGAATATGTTCTGCTCTCCCTTTTTCCCCATCTCCCCTCCACCCTCTTTGTAATCAAGGCTGGCTCAGCCTATAAGCTAGTATTTACTTTTAGCTTTGTTTTAGGACTGGCTTAGCTGTTTCCAGTGAGCAGATGGGGATTTGGTGTTACATTGTTTCAATTGTCTTTCAGTGGAATTAATTGCAATAATGATCCACTTTATTGATAAAACTCCTGTTTCTACAAGTGTCCTACTGTAAGAGCTTTAGAATCTAAGGAATTTAGAGTTGTGTATCTAAGTACAGGATTAAGATTAAAGATGGTCCTTGAGCAAAATCTTGGATTCAGGCAGCTTGATACTTGAGAACTCAAGCAAAACTTTATATGTTACTCTTGGGTCTTTAATTGCTGCCAAACCAGCAGAGCTGTCTGGTGTCTATTTTGGGTTCAGTCCTCCTGTGTTGCCCCTCAAGGTTCTTGCATTTAGGGCTCTTTTCTAGGGCTCTCCCATCTGATGTAATGCCCACGCCCTCCTCCATGTTAAACACACCTTCTCATCTTCCTACACACCAAGAAAATGGAAATCTATTTCAGTTCCCATTAGGCAGGTAATTAGTGTGATGGCATATCAGAAAGGCAGTGAGACTAATGTGACTGCCTCCCAAGCCGCAAGAAGCTCCAGCAAGACTTGTGTT
Organism: Tetrax tetrax; assembly: GCA_009806455.1. Classification (NCBI taxonomy): domain Eukaryota; kingdom Metazoa; phylum Chordata; class Aves; order Otidiformes; family Otididae; genus Tetrax; species Tetrax tetrax. The sequence continues at coordinate 777,353 of WHYT01017917.1, read as the reverse complement.
TTATATCCTGCCTCCAAACCAAACAAAGGGAACTGCTTTTTAATTCACCAGTTTTATCTCTTTGGGCTTAGTGAATTCTAGTGCTCATAAAAAGTGAGAGACAGCTACTGCAGGCTGAAGGCAAGCACAGTGCAAGTTTCATGCGTACATACTACTCTGCTAAATACACCTTAACACTAACCCCGTGGCATGTCCCACTGTAATAATTCTTCCTCCCCTGGTCTCCTCCACTCCCCTCACCAGTACTTGCTTGGCAATTCTGTTGTGACTTCAACTTTCCTTGTAATATTGCAGGCTTGGGTGCCCCCTGATTAGGGCCTGAAACTTATGCTGAGCTGCGCAGAAGGTTTTGTGAAGTGTCTAGGGTGAAACCTTCGGAATTCATTGTCACTTTTGATAGAAACCAGACAGTGAACTTTAGTTTCCAGATGAGGTAATGATTTGCCAACTGATCCTCTATGGTCCTTTCTGATTTAGGATCTTCCTCTGGAGAGATGGTCATACATTTGGGAATGAAGTCACTTTTACAGCACTCTGTCCTGAATTGGAAATCATAGGCATTGGCCTCTTTGAACCCATTTTCTTTACACAAAACAGGAGTGTGTTATCCAAATGAGAAAATTCTCTCTTCAGCAGATGTTTTTCTGTGCTTTGCTTTCCTTTTTAAAAACACAATGAAACTCTAAAGTCTGGAAAAGGTCAAATGTTTTACTGAGCTTTATTCAAGGAGGAGGGAGAGATCTATCATGAGAGAGCGTACCGAGACACTGGATATGTCAAATAAGCAGATTATCTGGTTACCAGAATTGGGGCAGCTGGTCCCAGGTGAGAACAGCCACGCAACTTTTTAGCACTGTTTCATCAATTAGCTTTAAGATTCCTTCAACTCTGTAAGTCAGACAGAAAAAAAAACCTCAAATCATGCTTTTTCATATCAAAGAAAATTTCAGGCAGAGAATGAAATCCTGGCCCTAGTTACATCAGAAAGACCTAGCCATTGACTTCAAGGGGGCCCAGATTTCACCTGAGAACTATGATGTGTCTGGCACATTCCGTAATGTAAGGTGACACATTCTGAAACACAAATGAGGAAAGATCACTGCTCATTAAGGGGTGGGCATGGACTAGCTAGGAGATCTACATCTTGTCTGTTGGGTAGACATGGCAGCCACATGCGGCATAGTTATATAATCTACAGAAGCTAGCCTCTAATGGTGGTGGGAGTTATATCCTCCTCAATATGAGAAACTGAAAGGATTTAATAAATATCTACTTCTAACAAAATTTTCCCTCCATGAATCTCCAGGCACTTTGTGCGGGAGGTAAGCATCATTATCCCTATTAATGGGTTTTTCAGATTTTTCCTGCAGACGTTTCTGGTTGGGTAAAGCCAAGCTGTCTGTGAGAGAACGTGACGTTGTTAATGGTTCTCTCACGCTTCGTGGAGACCTAACTGACTGATGCTGTAGGCCAAGTTACAGCATGGGCAGGTCTGGAGCTTGCCTTGCCTTGCCGTGTGTGTAATGAAAAACAAGAAAGGACAAATCACTGAGATATTTTCATGCAGTTCCGGTAGGTTTCTCCGAGGGTCAAGAATTTCCACATGCCTCTCCTTTGTCTTTGAGTCTGTGATGACTATCTAGGGTAATTGAAATATTATGGTGGATTTTGAACACCTACTTTGCTTGGAATAGCATAGTTGATCCTTATATTCTGCCTTGGAATTGCCTTGTTATTTCACAGTGTTGAGGTGGCTTTATACAACACAGTGCAGAAGATCACATTAGTTGAGTGTGGCAGCACACTGGTGTGTCTATACTATGCTTAGTTTCAGATCTGTGTGGCGTGGAGCATACTTGTGTACCTCTGGGTGGGCACTTTGCTTCATGGTGGTGAGCATGCTTTGGATGTAAAGGAATCTTTGTTATTTCAGGAGTGTTTCAGCTGAGCTAGCCCACAATATTATTCCAATTTACTGCCTGGACAGCCACCTAAAAGAAAGTATTTGCCTCCTCCTGGCGAAGGTTTCTTCATTTATTTTCCATGCTCAGTCTGATGATATTTTGTAAATAAGATTGGTTGGCTTTAAGTGGATGGAATTTTATTTATTCCTCTGACTTCTCTAAAATTCACAAGGTGAATGTATAAGCTTAGTCTGCCTTTTTCACTAAATCCAAGAAATGTGAATATGATGCCATGTTATTTATATATCAGAGGATCTCCTAGCCTGAGTTTACCATTCTTAAACATCTCAAAGGATGCTGCTAGGTCAATAAGTCCATGTTAAAGTTATCATCAGTCCTCCATCCTATCAACCTATGGGGGAAAAAAAAAAAAAAAAGAACATTGATAAGCTGTATCTTTAAAATTCCTGTTACACTTGGACCTACAGAATTGGTGATTTTGTCCCTTTGGTTGCTGGAAATGTACTAGCCAAGATCCAGAATGGCTGTTCAGTGAGTTTTAGATCAAAACTGGCTCTGCATCCTGTGCGTTTTTACACAGTGATTAAGGAATGTTAATAGAGTATATGGAAATTATTTCAAGATAGGTTGTCTCCTGCTCTCAGTCCTTCTCATGGTGCTGGTCAACTCATTTCACTTTTGCACATCAGGTAACCATTTTTCAGGTTTTCTTAGTGATACTGAAATGGGTTGTCCTCTTAAATATCTAATATGCTGATGTTCTGGTGCTAGGGAGTCACTTGGCATCATCAGTCATGACAATGTCTTGTCCTCTCAGCCCCTGTCTTAACATGTGAATCAATTATTTATGTTCCTTGCTTAAGTTGGAAAGCGGCCTCCTTCCAAAGCCAATATTGCACCTACAATGAGCAAAAAGATGAGAGATGTGGGCAAGGGAGGCATATGCTCTGTGCATGGTGGCACTCCACTGGGAAGAGTGCAGAGCCTGCTTGAGGACGACCTCATATTTATTTGGAGCCTCCTGTCTCATGTAGCCTCAAGAAATACAGTTAGTTGACAATATTTTCTTTATGTTTTTAAGAGAATGTCTTTGGAGTTCAGTGATTCAGTTTCTCATAGCTGAAAGCCATGAACACAGCAGAGAAATGTCATTGTTCATCTCCTTCTAGCTGTTCGTAGGAGCTGGTGCCCCTGAGGAGGCACCACTGGCCCTGCTGCCTCTCTAGTTTGCTATCATGCGCAAATCATTCTTTTTGCCAGCCCTGGCTTGCCTGTGGCATCCCCGGGGAGGCACCTCTGTACCTCCCCAGTGCAAAAAAAGCCTTCATGGGAGAATCTTGCTAGCTCCAGGGTCCAAGAACTCTTCTCCCTACGAGCCACTGGTGGTGGTTTTTTGGTTTTTTTTTTTTTGCATTACTGAACAGAAAGGATTAAGGAAAAAAAAGAGGAATAAGAACAATGGCAAAGCTGAGAAGAAATCCCAGCCAGAACCACCTTCCACTTACTAGGAAAGAAGAGGGGAAGCCTAAAGCTGCAGCACAAATACTGATTATTCCTGTTGAGGATTTGCTGCTGTTGCTAAGTTACTGGCCTCTTTGGAAAACCCTTGAAGTATGGGGTACATTAGGAGCTCATTAGGGTCCCGGGGACTTGCGCTAAATGTACGATATGTCTCCATGCTAAACACACTTCAGAAGTAACACCAGAAACTTCCTGCCCAGAGTTTAGATGCTTTTCGTTTGGTTTTTTTTTTGTTGTTTTTTTATGTCTTAGCTCCCCATTACTCCTGTATCACTCCATTTGTTCTTTTTTGACAGCTGAGCTCTTTGACAGGATAAGAGAGGTTACCTGGAATGGATGGAGATGAGCTCCACTTCACATTGTAACGTTTCTGACTTTTCATGAAATTTGCCCTGCAAGGGAATGCAGGGAAGGATGAAGGATGAATGGAGATGCGCTCTATTCAGAGTGCAGGTTTAATGACACTCCAGGGACTTTGCGTCAAGTTTTTGAAGTGAAGAAGTCCAAAGCTGAGAAATCCAGGGGTGCAAACTCCTCTCCAGTGTGTCCGGGAGGGCATTAAGGCCCACTTTATTTCGATTGTCAGAGCCACAGAGCAGAATCCACAGCCCAGAGCTAGCTGCCTAGGTGTGACAGAGGAACCTCAGCATGCCAACAGCTGGTGGGAGGACAGATGAGTTGTCCTCCGGGGGAGATCTAGGCAGCATGCCTGCATCCACAGATATCACACATGATCTCTACAGGGATTTAGTAATGTGTCTGGCTTAACAGAAAATATGTATCTCTGCTGTTTTACATAATATTTAATGAATGATATATTAGTAGCCCCAACAGGATTTTAGTTTTATTTAATGTAGTTTATAAATTAAGCAGTCCAGACTGGGCGGAGAAAATTAACTAGCAGGCTTGCTAGGAACAAACTGCAGTCCTAGGAACAAACAGCAACTATATTTACATGGATCATATGCTGTTTAGCTAACTAGGCAGGAGTTAAGCAGAGGAATACTTTTTCACGTTGCAGAGATTTCCATTTCCGTAACTCATCAACCTGGCATCTATATTTGAATTGGGAACAAACCTCAGACTTTAGGTTTTGGGAGCAGTTTGCAAAAGAAAAAGAAAAAAAAATAAAAAGATGTGAAGGAGCTTTGTCTGCCCAGACCAGAAAAGATGCACAGAGGATCAGTTACCAGTTTTCCAGACTGATTTTGAGCATCCAGGGATAAGGGAAGCACTCAAAATGTACCTGTGATCTTAGTGTCATCAAATCTGGTGGCTGAGGTGTAGAAAATATTTCTGGTTGAGAAAGCAGTAGCTAGCGAAGTAACTGGTGTGGAGGACAAGGCTTAGACCTGCTCTGTCTTACACATGCAGGACCGTGGGTTGCTGCCAGGTTTGTGAGAGGAGAACTACAGGCCAACATGCCTGTATGAACCTTGGATTGCTGCTCTCATAGCTTGGCCATTTCAGAGGAGACCTAGGCAAGATCTCTACAGCTAGGTGTGAACCATGTTCCTAAGTTGTGTTCAATAGTTTGTTTATCTGTAGCCTGGTTATGTTTGGTTTTTTTTTTTTTTGGCTCCAATCTGTGACTTGAAAGTGTGACTTACTAAATGCTGCTAAGTGAACTTTTGCTTTGACCTGAAATATTAAGTTTATCCTGTACTGAAAGGACAGGAGAGCAGTGAGTGGAGTAAAACAGACGAAGTTAAAGTGAGGAGTATCCTTGGAGGCAGCGAGTCAGAATAAACCAATTACATGCAACCAGTCCTCAAGGAATCGCACCTCACAGTATCTTGAATGAGAATGGGGACGGGAGGTGGTTTCCATCACCGTGCAAAGGAGCAGACTGATGGCTTTTTTCAAGGGAATTCCCTCTGCAGAAGTCCAACAGCTGAGAATAAAGGTTCTCCCCTGCCCTGGTCCTGCATAAGGGTGAAGCCTTATATGAGTCTTGTCTTGTATGGGAAAAGGTAAGGAGCTCCAAATAGCTTTCACCCAAAGGAGCGCATGGAAGGATCTGCCCAGGTTAACAACAAGCATAAGAGGGTCTTAAAACTCACTGCGGTCTTGGGCCTTTGCAAGTGTTTTCCCCTCTTGTGGGGTTGCATTCTCCTGAAAGAAAAAGGCCTTTTCTTTAAAGGCCTTTTTTTTTCTGTAGGGCCTTTGAAGTGGCAGAGGGCAACCTCTACCAGTGTAGTGATTAAAGCAAACACACAGTCTTTGTGTCTTATACTGCTAAATAGAAGAGAGCCAGGGATCAGGCTACATGACCTGGAGCAGCTTCCATCCACGCTGCTTGGGTGTCAGGTTAGCTGCCTCTGTGGGAAACTGGTTTTAGTAGGTGTTAGGTGGAGCAGTGCAAAACTTTGTGAGAGGGAGGCAACTGTTAAATACCTTTGACAGGCAGGGCCTAGAGCTTGATTTCAGTCCTTGCTGAGGTTTTGTTTAACAACATGAGACATCATTTTGGTCCAGTTTCATCCCGGCTTCAGAGGGCTCAAGTGAACATCTCCTGCTTCTAGGCCAGGAAGGACAGCATCTAACCTTCCTGTTTTCACTTTGTATGGTTATTTGAAGATTTAGAAGCTCAGAGTAAGTATGACCATTCTTGTTAAGTAGAGCAGACACAAACAACACTTATGCAGCCTTCATACTGAGCTTGCTAAATTGCCTGCAGAGGCCGAGTGCTTTCCTCCCCATCTGCAGAGAAAGAAAGGTAGTATTTTTATGTGAAAAAAAAAAAAAACAACCCTCTTTTCCTTGTTATAGTTGCAAAGAAAACTTTCCAAGCATGAACTAAGCCCAATCAACATAGTATCTGCCTCAATTACTTTCACTGAGGGAGAGTTGATATAACTCCAGTCATTTGTGTGTTATCTTAACCCTGAAACCTAATGACTTTATTTTAATCTCAAACTCTTTACTGTTTCCCTACTTTTCGTGCCAGCAAAAAGCATGCAGGGCCAAGGTTCATCCATAGCTGCTGGCTGTGGTGGCTGGCAGCAAGCAAATGGACATTGTGGAGGCTTTCTGACATGGAGGAGTTTAAATCTCTGTCCTTCAGTTTTCAAGCTACGTTCAACAGCACCTCATTGTTAAATAGGATCCTGGGACTAGAATATTTAACCATATACTGCTGAAAATCTGCCTTTCCCATGTGGTCCTCTGTGATGCTAGGCCTACAGTCTTCATAAGAAAATATATTGCATGTCAAAAAGACAAGAGCTGCAGAAAATAACTGGAATATAATGCTTATATAAGTAACTCTGGGAATTCAGTAGTAGTTGCAGTATTAATTATATGAATAATAAGGTTATAATATTCAACTGGCATCCTTAAAAGTGCCCCTAAATCTGCTGCGGCAGTTCCCACATGCTGCACTGGAGGTTGCTTTAATTTGAGGCCCTTCACAGAGTTCCAGTTTCTTTTGCTACAGAGAACACAAGGCTCTAGCTCCCGTGCTTTGCTTGTAGGTTTGGGGGGACTAATTAACTGGTATTTGAAAAGCCCTTGGAAGATAAGTATTCGCCTTGATCAGCGATAAAGGGCCCTGAAATAGCTGTGGAGGAGGACACAGCCTCTTTGCCTACTGATAAGGCATGGTTTCATTAGCATCATCACAAGGTGTCTGTCTAGCTACACAGAATCATAGAATAGTTTGGGTTGGAAGGGACCTTTAAAGGTCATCTAGTCCAACCCCCCTGCAAGAGGCAGGGACATCTCCAATCAGACCAGGTTGCTCAGAGCCCTGTCCAACCTGGCCTTGAACGTTTCCAGGGATATATCCCCTTAAAAAGCTGCCACCCCAATTGTGGTATGCCTTGAAAGCCAGAATGACTTTTTTTTTTTTTTTTTTTCATGTTTATGTATGCTCCCATCATGGGCAGCGACAGCAACAGCCTGGAGCATTTTGACTGTAGTGGGAACTATAACAGTCGCTCACTTTGAGCATCAATTTCTCACAGGATTAAAACTAACAGACACCTTGGCGAGCCCCAGCTCTGTGATTAGTGCGGGTGAGTGAATGGATGCTGCCACCTAGCAGCTGAGAAGGGTTCCTACCGGTCTCCAAGACAGCTTCTTGCCTTCAGTGCCAGGTCTCCTACCTTGAAGCAAGTTTGTTGACTATTAATTAGTTTCACAGGTGAAGGGCTTTTCTTTTTCCATTTACATCATCATCACAGCATGTTGGGCTAAACACTTTGAGTGGTCCTTGCTGAAAACAGCAGTGTGAAGCTAGGAAGCTGTGTGTGCATCTGTGAATCCTGGCATCTGTTTGTGTTTGTATGAACATGCGTTTGTATGTGCGTTCCTGTGAGTTTATGTGCACTTGACCTTTCTAGAAATGAGAGAAACCTTTCAGGGGCTGGTGACCATAAGGCAAGAGACAGCTACCAGGTCTAATAGGAGTTCAAAAAAAAAGAGAGACATGACTTTTCATGACTTTTTTATTTGCAGAGGTAACACAGGATCACAGAAAATTCAGAGGGAAAATAGCTGTGTTGCTAGTTTGACCTTCATAAAAGTAAATGCAGTCTCTGAAGATCAGGCTATCTGATGCAGAGTGGACACATGACCTTTGAGCCAGGGGCTGAGGGATGTTGGTGCAAGTGTAAGACATTTAACTGTATTTTTCAGAAAACTAATGATCTCTACAAGGGTCCAGTTCCTATTGTACCAGACGTCCTGAAACTATGGTCTCTGATGTAAACAATGGGCAGTGTTCAAGGACACATGAGGTAAAGGGCTCTAAACTATTCAGAAAACCATTTGGAGTAATTAGGAGTAGAGTCAGAAAGTGAAATTCGTGAGTTACCAGTTATGTGCTCCTATCCCATTAAAATGTGTGCGCCTACTTCTATATGTCAAGGATGTGGTATGAACAGTGCATTGTCCAAAGTTGTCTTTGTTCCTAAACTGGTAGTCTTATATCCCACTTTAATTCTGAAATAGTTTGTTCTGGGGAAGGAGATGGGGACTGAGGAGATTCATGTCCTGTCTGCCCCTTGCAGTCCTTCTAGAGGTGAAACACTTAGAATCACAGAACCATAAAATGGTTTGGGTTGGAAGGGACCTTTAAAGGCCATCTAGTCCAATCCCCCTGCAAGGAGCAGGGACATCCCCAACCAGATCAGGTTGCGCAGAGCCCTGTCCAACCTGGCCTTGAATGTTTCCAGGGATGGGGCTTTTACCACTTCTCTGGGCAATCTGTGCCAGTGTTTAACCACTCTCATTGTAAAAAATGTCTTCCTAATGTCTAATCTAAATGTCTCTCCCTCTAATTTAAAACCTTTACTCCTCGTCGTATCACAACAGCTGCTACTAAAGAGTTTCACCCTGTCTTTCTTATAAGCCCCCTTGAGGTACTGGAAGACAGCTATAAGGTGTCCCTGGAGCCTTCTCTCCTCCAAGCTGAACAGCCCCAACTCTCTCAGCCTGTCCTCATAGGAGAGGTGCTCCAGCCCCCTGATCATCTTTGTGACCCTCCTCTGGACCCTCTCCAACTGGTCCATGTCCTTCTTATGCTGGGGGCTCCAGCATTGGACGCAGTACTCCAGGTGGGGTCTCATCAGAGCAGAATAGAGGGGCAGAATCACTTCTCTCAACCTGCTGGACATGCTTCTTTTGATGCAGCCCATTCCAAGGGGTGTAACGACAGCGCCATCCATTTTTAAGCAGGTGCCTGTAGCAACGCACTTTCTCAGCATTACGGGCACACTGTCCCCACTTGTATATCATACGCTTTCACTTCTGTCATCACTGCCATTTTTATTTGCTTTTGGCTGTGCCTTTGTGTAGGAGATGCAGTTAATCAGCACTGTTTTTCATCCTTCCCACTGGACTGTCCCCTTCTGCTTGTGTTTGCCTGCCTGTCCATTTGCACCCTACAGATATCAGCCTCTGCTGTTGTGTTGTGTGCCCTTGTGGGCAATTGTGCAGTCATCCACCTGCACTCTTGATCTTGTTAGCAACTCCCACTTCCTGCATATCCCTGCCTCCAGCAGCCTCCCACTCTACCTCTCACTCATATGCCACATGTTCATAGTCCAGTTCTTCACCTCGCCTCTTGACACCTACCCTTCTGCATCTCTTGGAAACTTTGCGCTCTTTCCTCACCTTACTTTCCACCTCTCACCGCTTTTTTTTCTCCCAGTCTTGTTCCTATTTGATGCAACAGGGCAGAGAGACACTCTTTGTCTAACCTGCTCTGCAGCAGGGAGCCAGGGAGAAAGTGCAGCTGCTACCCACAGTGAGATGCGGAAAGGGAAAAACTGCAACATCAGAGTAAAGGGAACACTGATCTGTCCTTTGCCTCGTTTTGCTGCAGCCTGGTTCTTCCTTCTGCTGGATGGACAAACTATGCAGCTGCAAGTGGTACAGGCTCCATCCTAATATCAGGAAATTTCTCTACCGCTTCCACACTTGACAGCCTGTGCAAGAGGGAACTTGGTTGCACTTCGACTGAAGCTGACCAGCTGAATGACAACCATGAAGTTTGTAGGTGGTGATCACAAAGCTATAATAGAAAAATCTCTTACTCCATAAGGTGCCTCTATTTGGGGTCTAACTGCTATTCTGTACCTCTGTATGCCCACAAATTGCTGAAGCAATAACATGTTTACACTTGAATTTCAATTGCTTGGAGTGCATATCTGTTTGGGGAGTGGAATTCTCCCAGGAAATGAGGGCAGAATGGTATAAGAAATTGTTCATCTGTATCAAACTAATGGCCCATCCAGTCCAGTATTCTGTCCTAACCATTGCCAGTGCTGGATGCTTTAGATAGACTTGTAACAGCCCCCTGGTGTGCCCACTTTTACAATGCTACATAATAGGGAGACATTGCTTTCTGACCCCAGCTTGCGATCATTTTATACCCTGAAGTGGGAAGACTAATAATCCATATGGTTTTTATTCTAGCAAGCCTAGCTGCAGATGCTATTCTTGTAAGGTCTAATCCTTTTCTGAATCTTGCTAATCTGTTTTCCTCTATAATATCCTCTGGCAACAAGTTTCACAGGTTAATTATACGTTGATTGCACAGTTTTTCCAATCATAGACACAGTTCTGTTGTACTTCATCTTATCCGTGTGTTTTTAAGTCTCTTTCAGCAACCAGAGGTGCCTGCAAATTTATTTCTGCAGGAAAATAATGAAAGAAACTCACTTTATACAGAATTCCGCATGCATAGGCCTTGAGTTACTGATATTATCTCAGTTTCCTTTGAATTCAGAGCACGCTTCTTTTCAAGTAATCTATCTGGTATAGCTACAAAGAACTTCTCCCTGGGGTTCTCATGCCTCTAAAATTCACTCTCCCAAGTTGTCAATAACATACGCCACTCCCAAGTCAGTGGTATGTAATCTAGCCAGACTACAGCCAAATCATGCCTTTATGTGCTTCTATTCCACATTTCCTGCTTCCTGATCTTCCCAACTCCATTGGGATCGTGGGATCTCAAAGACCCATGATCCAATGGGTCTTCCCTGAGCATGAGCAAGCTATGGATGTATCTAAGCACATAGTCTTCAGGGTTCCCAAGTATATCTGGTGCCGCAGGGGAAGACGGACTTCCACTGAACCGTACTACCTCCCTCTTGTCCATTCCGAACAGTACTCCTGGTTGTGTGAGGATCAGCTGAGTGCATGTCCACTTCAGAGCTCTTTACATACTGATTACACTTGTCAGGCCAGGTAATTGTTAAAAATCTCAGCCTAACAGAATGGGAAAGTGAGGCAGAGGGAGGTATAATGACTTGCCCGAGGTCATCTTGTTTCTCAGCCTAACATTCAGCTCTTCCCTTCTTGTCACTTATCTCAACTACAAGGGCAGTTTTCCTCCTGACATGCAATTGAAATGCTGCTGTGACTCCCACACTTCTCTATTAAATGGCTGCTCTATAAATAAAGTTGAAAATGGCACATTAGAAAAATGCTACTACATAATGATTTTTTTTTTTTTAATTGTGAGATTTTTAATTCATCACAGAGGAGTCCCCCCTTAAAAGTCAGCTGCCTTACCCATTCCTCTTCTCTCTCTATGGTCTAGAAAGGAAGGGCACTTACACCTAACAGGACCCAAATAAATCATACTACTGCAAACAGGAAAGTGCAGAGAGCAATCACTGGGCTAATCCTCTTGGAGCCTCCTTCAATACAAGGGGGAACAGTAGTTTTTCCTTACCTCAAGAAGATATCTTCCCCTGTAACATGTGGAAGCAGACACATGAGGAAGTGTCTGTAAGAATAACAAGTTGTTTAACATTTGTGTGCAAGCAGGAACATGTAGGGCGGAGTGGGTATCAGCTCACTATTTCAAGTTGCACGTTGAAGGGTTTATTGAAGTCCTTCCCTTCAGATTTTTTCTACTATTTCCTAAAATACTGATACCTTTTCTACCAGAAAATTTCCTTCCTTTCTATACTGTGTCCAAAAATCCAAGCAGCTCATAAAGTCTAACTATGGTTAGATTTGAAGTTTGAAAAGAAAGTAAGACGATATTGCATTGAGAGTTACAGAGCAGGCTGGAAAAAGGAAAAGTAGCAGCAATGATGTTTGAGGTAGTCCCTCCTGCTTCCATTTTCACTCTGCCTCTCTCCAGAGTGAATGGACACCAACCTTATCTCTCCATCTACAGCACTGTTACATGATGGCTGTGAAGTATATTGGAGCAACGCACTAAAGTGCTTTGTGATCCTGGGATAGGAGGGACTAGGGAAGCACAAACTGCTTTCCTAAGGTTGTTGGCAGACACCAGGGATTCACACTTCTCTTCTCCCTCTGGTAATGAATTCCTGCAGAGAATGTACCAAGTGTAATGCATTTCTTCAATTCGTCTGTGTGAGGAGGTTTTATGGAGCCCTCCACGTGTCTGGGAAACGGGGAATTTTAAAAGCTTCTTCCTAACAAGTCTAACCGCTCAGAAATAACACTGGCATTGCAAAAGAAGGTGGCCACCTGGTTCTCTGGCTGCCTGCTGACAGGCAACAAGGCCTAACGAACTTCTCAGGGGGAGCATCCAGAGAGGGAGTATGATGAGTCTAATAGGTGCTTTGGTCACTGGGGTTGGGAGGCATAAACAGCAGCAGGGATGGTGCTTGTGAAAGGGAGAGAGTAAGGTCTTAAGAGCATTCTCACCATCCACTTTTTCTCACCATTAAGCTTCCCACATATGGTAGCTAGTGGTGTGTGAAAGCGGGGACACAAAGTTGACACAGTGGGGTTCATCTCTACACTTTGGAACAGAGCTAATTTTCTTTCCAGCCTGCCCTCTCAGCCCAGGTGCTGCCCGTACTGTTGGCTCTGATCAGCTGCTCAATAGATATTTCATCATCTTGAAAAAATGCTTTGGCAGCTAAGAGCCTGAGAAAGCTGGAGTGGCTCTTTAGGGAACCAGGGATGACGTGCTCTGTGGAGTATGATGCAAAAGCTGGCACCTTCCCACGATTGCAGCCTTAGCCACAATCATCTTCCTGCCTTATAAACCAGCAAAAGGGAAAAGGGACCCAGCATAGGAGCATCTACCTTTCTCACACCTCTAGCTATATGTAAGCCTTTTTCTTTTAAGCTGGCCTAGCTATGTCCAAAGCTCAGTCAAATAGCTAACCCTTTCAGAGGAAGACCAAGGGCTGTAGATAGTGTCAAAAATAAATGATGCTTTCTCCTTCTGTCAGAAGATCTTTAGAAGAGTTGTACTTAATGGAAGTAGCTCACTCCACATTTACTAAAGGTCGGCCATTTTCCAGTTATTTACTATATATTCTAACCTAGTACTGCAAAACTACTGAATTTTCAGAGTTAGATCAGGAGCTATTGCTTGCTTTATTTTTTGTTGTATTCTGCAAGAAGATGTGATAGTGGTTTATGATCTGTAATGAGTGTGATCAGTTCTGTTTGTACCAATACAGTGATACCAAGAGTGTTTGAATAACGTGATGATGGGTATTGCACAGGAAACTATAGAACAGGGTAAATACTATGATCCAGGTAAATATCCTGGCTTCAAAACACGGTCTTTTAATGGGCAACATCTGCCACTATAAGGCTGAAAACTGCCTCAAGGATTTTGGAAATTAGGTCATAACAGGGAAGAAATTTTCATTCCCTGGTAGAATTGTATTGCCATATGGAATTCATGAGATACATTGCTTTTTGCTTGTGGGAAGTATTGGTGGACAAGGTTTGCAATAGAGTTTCAATCCCAAAAGTAACTGAAATGTTAGGAAAGCTAAACCTTGGCAGAAAGCCTTCAGGATCTTTTGAGCAGTCTTCCTCTGTCAAAAATACATTAGGTTTCTGCGCAATTTCTCACGTAAGAGGGGAAGAGGGAGTTCTAAATCTCTCTTTGAACAGTCAGTCTGTCTCCCTCTTGCCCTACAAGCACTTGCAGAAATGTCCTAATGTACGGGTGGATGGGAAATAGTGCTCTGTTACTGACTTTCTGTCACCTTTCCAAATCCCTTTGTCCCTCCTTGTCTTACTTTCCCCTATTATATGGGAAACTTATGCTCAGGAATTTCACGGGGGTTTTGTCTTTAAAAAATTAATAATAATAATCATACTGCAAAGTGAAAAGCAAGTATGTTGTTAGCAATTTTAGTGGCCTCGCTGTTCACATCTCCCACACTTGTATAAGATGAAAAATAACCAACTCAGTGTAAAACTCCACTTTGTAGGCAGAATTTCTCTATTTACAAAGTTCCAAAGCTTCTTGTTTGTTAACAAGGCTCCTTCATGCCTCCCATTAGTCCCAAGGTTTAACAAAGCATGCTGCAAAAGGCTTGCTTTCCCCAGAACAATTAGGAAAGCAATATGAAACAACCTTTATCTTTAAGGAGACAGATCTTCAGCTTCCACAACTTATTCCCAAGCTAGAGGTTTTTGAACATTTCAGCTGAACTTGAATTTGCTGCAGTCAAAGAAATCCTCTTGATAGTACCATGACCTTATGGTTTCAGTATGCTTTGAGTGAAGACACTGTCAGTCCTGCAAACAGCTGATCGTCCTCTGTTCCTTAACTCGTTTTGTTTGGAAAGTGAACTGTCTGTCCATCAAGGAGATCATTGCAATGCTGCTTTCTTAGGTATTTGTCTCCTGTCCATGTTATAGATGGTATTAAAATTACCAGCATTGAAAATAAAATTGAAGTACTGGCTGTGAATACATAAGGCTTCCTGTGTTTGAGTACAACCTTTTTATCCAATGGTTGTAGATGCAAAAATTGGTTCCTGCATCCAAACCTCCATGGGAGGCTTAGCTCTGTGTTTGATGCCTATCTATAGCAAACATTTTCAACAAGATCAGGTATCTCTTTGGTCACTGCTCAACATCTTCTTCACACCAAATTATTTGTAAGTGATTGGACATATAGCTATTATCAAACTGTTAAGATCCTTACAAATGTAGAATTGATCTCAGTGAATTTTTAAGAGAAGCAATGCAAAGAACATTGGACACCTCTAAGTGTCACTTGCCCATGTTGTCGCTGTTCAAATATCTTCAGAGATGTGTCTCAGGGTTCCTTTTATTAGCCAAATTCTCCCAAGGGCTATGTTAAACTTTGGAGCAAGCACATAGAGTCAACTAGATAGGTCTTTGTAACTGCTTGGTTCTGCTAAAGACAACTCAATTTACTGAAATTCAGTTTTGAGAGGGGGAAAATTTTCAAGAGCTGAGGAACTCTGAAAAAGTAAATATGTAATTCTGCAGCAGTGTGGATTGCATGTGTGTGCATGTAATATGAAGGAAAGTTGCTTTTATAGCCTTTTTTTTTTTCTTAGTTGTTCCTTTCCCACCATAATTTGGTCCTTCTAAATACCTAAATAGTCCCCTATTCTTGATTACCCCATCTGCTTCTGTGAGGGTTACTTTCAATGCTAACATATTTGAAAAGGTAGTTTATTACATGTATTCCTGTTTATTTACTATAAGTTATCTGAAATGTGGCTGTAGTCACTAGGACCATGCAATCTTTCACAATCCTGAAGAAAAACTATTTGTTAACCATTAAGGATTGTCAAGTATCCTAGATCGCTCAAAGCAACTTGAGTTTATTTTCCTGATAAAAGCTGAGGATGTAGGCTCACACATACACGGGCTGTTTTGTAGAGTAGAAAGATGCGTTAGAGTAGGATTCTAAGTGTCTGCTATAGTGAAGAAGACCCTGGCTGACAAGACAGAGTTGAATGAAGTAATATCCAGTGAAAGCAAATAAAAACATTTGATCAGAATCTCAGAGTTCAAGAGAACTGAGATTTAGGATTCAAGGACTTACCTGGTTATAAAAATTGACTGAGAGGCAGGAACCATCTTAAAAGTTCCTATGTCCCAAGTTATCCACGTCTTGCAGTAGTAATCATGCTCTGTTTGTTTTCACTGTCCTATAGCGGACAGAACTAAAGAAGGATAATGGCTACCACATAATTGTACTTTCTCTAGGCAAAAGAAGGCAGAGTGTTTTGCTGCTTGTCCTTTTAGGTGTTCATTTTGTATCTTTGTGGCAACTCATTTCTGGACATATGTACACTTGTGTGCTAATGAAGAAGAATGTGTGATATGTTTCCATACCAATCCATACTGAGGATCAGTTGCCAGAAGTCTCTGTTATGAATTTAGGACCAGACATCTACAGTTTTAAGGAACCGCTAAGAGCTTGAGTCAGTGTCTTGGCTCAGGATACACAATTTAAGCTTACAGGAACTGACCATGCTTTTAGCTGTAGTATTGGGGAAACATATGATGAGGAAACATAGAGTGTATTTCTATTGTGAAGACTAAGTGTATGTTGCAGAATACTTTCTAGATTTTCACAGTATTTGAAATCCATGGGTGTCCTGTTTTCAGCAGGGATGGAGTTAATTTTCTTCTCAGTAGCCGGTGTGTTTTGTATTTCGTATGTGAAGAATGTTGATAAACACACAGATGATAGGATTTGTTGCTAATGAGATCAAGGACTCTGTCCAGCTTTCCAGGTCTCGCTAATGCGTAGGTGCAGGAAGCTGGGATGGATATAGCCAGTACAGTTAACCCAAACTGATCAAAGAGTATTCCATGCCATAAACGTCATGCTCAGTATATCAGGGGGGTTGCCCAGAGTTGGGGGCACTAATTCTTTCTCTTGCTCCTTTTCTTGCTGCTCAATTTCATTTTTGTGATCGTTGCTCCAGACAGGCTGTATCGATCATTGGGTCGTCAGGTAGTGAGAAATTGTGCTTTGTTCATCTTGTGTATTGTAGTATCTTTATATTCTGTTATTACTGTAATTTTCCTTTACTATTCTAGTAAACCGTCTTCATCTCAACCCACAAGTTTTCCTTTCTTCCCAATTCTCTCCCCCATCCCACTGGGGAGGGGGAACGAGAAACTGCATAGTGACTAGGGTTAAAGCACCACAGTGGGCTGAGGCATTTGCGTACTACTAAGCAAGATTTAGGAGCACAGGCTCATTCAAATGTAAGCCAACAAGTGTTGGTCCAAGCAACTTATTTATCTATCTTCCCCACTACATCACTGTGCAGGTTGAAAACCTTGTGCTGAACAAGAGAGTGCTGATACAGGAAATGTGGCTTAGTCATTATGAACCAAACCAGAACTCGGACAACCTGGGCTGTAGTTACAGCTCTGCCATGGACTTTCTCGGTGACCTCCAGCAAGCATCTTAAGTTATGTCTATACTAATAAATTAAATGTACCTTGCAGCATTTCCAGACAATAAAACCACCTGGCAAGGAATGACCCAGATCTATGGTAGTAAACCACTGTAATCCCCAAAAGTGTGTAGCTTCATGCAACCCTTCCTACTTACAAGTGGTCTCTGGATCATCTGTATTTGGGAATTCTTTGGGGTAAGTGCACATTTTAATAGTCCAAATCTTATGCCAGCAAACTTGCTTACAGTTTATTAACATTACTGCATCGGGTAACATTCCTGGCCACATTCAAATTTATTAGTACAGCACAGCCTTAGCTGCTGTAGTTATGTCTCAGCTGATGGACTGGGAGAACACCGAAGGGCCTCCTGGGGCAAGAAGAGGAACTCTACCACCTCCTTTCCCCTTTTACACTCCGTTATTTTGATGGGAAAGATCCTTAGTTATATGGCCTGAAGGGAGCTGTGGGCGTTCCAGCCAAGTCCCTCACTTAGACTATGACAATCAAGGGACTGGTGACACGCGGATCAAACTCTACAACTCGGAAAGAGTTACAAAGCAGGCATGTTTATTCGGCACCGGGTGCGTGGGGGATCGCTCCTCCAAAAGCACCCACATTGACAGCACATTTTACCAAAAATTGATACAGTGCAGGTATACATATTTATAGGATTGCACAATACAGACATACATATGCATAAGTGAGGTGGGGTTATTAAAAAAACACTTGAGTTAGCATTTCAGATCTGTCTCTGGTGGTCGTTTACTTCTTCAGGGGTCTTATCTTCCTCTAGATGAACTTCAGTCATTCACCCATGCTCTCCTTTCACTTGGTGATTTCAACAGTTTCCTGACCTCTGACCGAATTTGTGGTGGAACTACCATTCTGTCCTTTGCTAGACATATTAATCCTTGATGAATACCAGTTTCTTGACAAATACCAGTCCCTGATAAGCTTAAGTGAGTTTCAAGGCAAACAGGATTGTTAGGCATTCTCTAGCAGACAGTTAGTCTCCTAAATCAAGCAATATTCAGCAGAACATTAATTCCGTGTATCACTGGGACAGCTGGGCAAATCACAGTGCACCACTCTTTCTTGTATCTGTATAAGTGAAGATAATAGAACTTCCTGACTTAAAAAAAAAGAAAATTATTTAAGGCAGCACACTAACTGTTGAGGTTAAAAAGAAATACAAAATGCTGTGTTAACCAAGCCCTGCCTTTTTCCTTAAATTGCTCCTGGATTTGTGGAATCATCCCACAGAGGCAGTTTTTTCTAACCTGTATGTGGCGTGTTTCTCTTACAGTCAGTTGTCCATTACACAAAGCAATAGGAGGAAGGAGATCATAGAATCATAGAATGGTTTATGTCAGAAGGGACCTTAAAGATGATCCAGTTCCAACCTCCTGCCCTGGGTAGGGACATCTTTCACTAGACCAGGTTGCTCAAAGCCCCATCCAATCTGGCCTTGAACAGTTCCAGGGATGGGGCGTTCACCACCCCTCTGGGCAACCTGTTCCAGTGCCTCACTACCCTCATAGGAAAGAATTTCTTCCTTATATCTAATCTACCTTCATCAAGTTTAAAGCCATTATCCCTTGTCCTATCACTACATACCCTTGATCAAAAGTCCTTCCCCATCTTTCCTAGGCCCCTCTTTAGGTACTGGAAAGCTGCTATAAGGTCTCCCTGGAGCCTTCTCTTCTCCAGGCTGAACAGCCCCAACTCTCTCAGCCTGTCCTCATAGGGCCTGTTGTGATAGGACAAGGGGTAATGGGTTTAAATTAGAGGGAGGTAGATTTAGACTGGATATTAGGAAAAAATTTTTTACAATGAGAGTTGCAGAGCACTGGCACGGGTTGCCCAGAGAGGTGGTGGATGCCCCATCCCTGGAAACATTCAAGGCCAGGCTGGATGAGGCTCTGAGCAGCCTGATCTAGTCGGGGATGTCCCTGCTCCTTGCAGGGGTGTTGGACTAGATGACCTTTGAAGGTCCATTCCAACTCTAACCATTCTATGATTCTATGAAAGATTTGTGTCTTTTCTTCATCTAAGTTAATACTAGCATGGATGGTGGCCAGACAAACTATTCACTGATCCCCCATGGCAATTTTTATGTCTTGATCATTGGTAAGGATTGTATGATACCTCTGACAGCTGTAGAAAAGCAAGAAGTAGGTTTAATCCAAGGATCTAAGACATTTTCAAGACCTAAAATATTTGGATCCTACCTTACTACTGATTAGGCTAAAAAAGTATATTTGGGTGGGGTGGTTCTTCCAGCAGCTGCTTATACATAAACTGTGGGCCAAAAACTCCTAATGTGCTGGCCATGCTGATCTCTTACACATTCCCTGTGAGAGTAGAGTGTTCAGGGTTCTCAGCACTTATCTGGTGGTGTTTGTGTTAGAATAGACGAATGAAACAGCTAGAGTTCCCAGGAAAAAAAAAAAAGAATGGTGCAATATGTCCAATCACTGGCTTTAACACAGTTGATTTTAGGCCCACCAGCTGAGCGTGTTTATTTTATTTTTGTCTCATCAGCAGATGGGTGGCTTTTTTTTTTTT
>WHYT01017917.1:713168-753818 GCA_009806455.1 Tetrax tetrax | reverse complement strand
TAAGTGGGGTGTGGCGGGGGTGGAGGGTGGGGTATTATGCTATAAAATAATCCTTTCTTTTTGGCTTATAGATCACTGGATTCTTGTAGGATAATTGAAGCTGGTCTTTTCCAGGAGAGTAGGGAAGCTTTTCTTGAGTGCTGTCCCATGTCTGCAAAATGGAGTTCATCTGACTAAGACAGAGCTTTCCAAAACACAATCTAGTTTCATGGTTCTTTCAAAGAGAGCCACCCCTCATAAAGAGACATGCTTATGGAGATCAGTAATCTTTAATGTATGCAGTAGCATATGCATCTTGTACATTCATTCTGTTTTAATATAATTTTGCAGTGTGAATCTCAAAACAGTCTGCATCTCTTATAGTTTCTTTTAGAGCAACAGAAGGAGAAAGGCTCCTATTTGACAGCAACTTAACCTGTGAGGTAGGGAGTCTTCAAAAAATGAACTTATCCAATATGCTTACTTGCCCTTCATACTGCAAACCCATAATGTTGAACTAAATCCATGAAGCTGTTTATTTTCACATGCAGCAACATAGTGCTGGCCATCTTCTTTTCTGCCAGCGGACTGCATACAAAAAGGGAAAAATAGGTCTCCAAACTGCCTGCAGCTGAAGCTTGCACTTGGAACCCAGCTCCCTCACCTCACGAGTAATTGTAAGGACATGGAATCCTCTCTGTATAACCTCTCAGTGGAACAGCATGTGTACAACTACTTTTGTACCGACAACTGTGAGCCCTCTTCTCTTCCTTGCATTGCCTGATCCAACACTCATGTTTAAGTGCAGCTCACTCAAGTCTGTAGGTAAGACAGCCCTCTTCCCTTGGCTCAAAGGCCTAATAGCCATCCACCGTGGACATGGGAAATCTGAACTTAGGCCTTCCTCTGCTTCAGGGTGCTTGAACCCAATCCTTACCTCAAATAACAGCAACCTGCTCACAAAGCTACACTGTCCTTTGGGTCCACTGTTCTACCTCCAGAATTCACAAGGTAAGTGAACCATAGCAGGAAACTCTCAGACAGTAGGAAAGGTCACCTGGCAAACACAAAATATTATGGAGAAGTGAGTCACACTTGCGTTCAGTTTCACATAGTTGTTGGAAGTAAGAGCTTCCCTTAATCTGCTGTCCACTCTTCCTGTTGTAGCTCAGTCGCCAGTTTGATGTTTTCCTTATAAGAGCTGACTCACATTGAACTTCTCATCTCCCTCATCCCAATGACCTTAGATTCTGTGTCCAGTTTTAGGCTGAACAATTCAAGAAGTACGTCAGGAAACTGAGAAGGGTCTAGTGGAGTCAACTGTTAAGATGATAGAGGCCTATGGTATATGTCCTGTGAAAAAAAGATCAAAGGATCTAGGCTTATTTAGTGAACAGGCTGCTAAAAAGTGAGGTAGAAGCATAGAAGTGTTGTATGCAAAGACAACAGAACCAAGCTCTTATGAATTGCAGCAGGCACTAGAACATCAGCAACAGCCACAAGCTGTGGCTTGGGAGGTTCAGATGGAACATTAGGAAAAGCTTTTCACTGGGATGGTGGTGCAGCACTGGCAGAGGTATCCTGTGGATTGTGGAGTCTTCTACCTGGGGGCTTGCAGAACCATCTTATGTGAGCTAGCATGGGAACAGCCAAATAAACTCACTGCTCTCCTTTGTAGAGAGTCAGGACTGAACCTAGTAGAAGATGCAGCCTTGAGACTTGTTCTAAAATGATTTTTTAAATGACCAGAAGCTTATTTTAGGTCTTTGTAAGGCCATCTTTTCCTTCCTTGCCTATGCTTTTTTTTGGTGGTCCTTCTTTTCCTAGGTCTTTATTGGACAGCTATGTCTTGGGAGCAGTATCGCTGTGAGCATTTGTGGGGGTGGGACTGCTGTTGCTGGTTTAGTGCGCCTGTTGGGAAAGATTAGAACAGATTGGTACTGTGTGAAGCTCATGTCACATGCTTTTATCAAATACACTCTTAGTGAGATCTAAAAGTTCTATCAGCATGAATTTGGAATAGTTGTTTCCCTTACAGCTGGGAAAGTAGAAAACGAACAGTGCACATAAAAACTTTTATTTCTTCCCTAAGCCTATCTCCAAACTTCTGGTACTCACTGAGCATTGTTTCTGCAATTATGGAAAGCAGACTGGAGTACATGTGATAGAAAAGGGGTATAGATCACCGCTTCTTTCAAGGGTCCTTATGGAGCCATGATGAGGCAAGAATGGAGAGGGAAAATAAACACAAAGAAATTATGCTGGGAAGAGATCAATAACCCGAAAATTACTCATGTCACTCCACGCCAGAACAGATCTGTTTAAAAACTTTTCCTCTATAGAGGAGTAATCTTGAAATTGACCCATTCTGCCTAGTTTATTTTTTTCATGTTAAAGCAACAAAGAAATTATTGAAAAAAGAAATGCTGTTTTGTTTTGGTTTTTTTCCCCCCGACTCCTTTCCACCATGTACACAGGTTCCACCAGGTAGAGCAGGGTTTGGAGAGACTCACCAGTGATCTTTCTCGTACTATAAACATTAAATACAGCTCACCCAGATGGGGAATGATCTAACAAATGAATCCCCAGAGAGCAATTGCAGGGAACACTTCCAGAGATTAAGGCAGACAAGCACATAAAAGTGATTATGTTCTGTTACCTTGTGAGGCCTGTGGATAACACTGGTGTACGGATAGATTGTGACAGGAAGAGGCAAGCAGATTGGGAAGGGTGAAGATGGAGAACTACAAAACAACTCATATGATGGGAAGCTATGAATGGAGATGCTGATATCCTTTCCACTGAAGACTAAAGAGGATTGTAAGAAGAGAAGTGGCATAAGCTTATCAGCCCACTCAGTGTGGAGCCCACACAGCAATGGAAAAGTGAACAAGCAGGGAGACTTTTTTAAAATTTTGGGAGATTCTGCTTTATAATGTACCTTATTCCTTTGCCGCCCTCAGTCTCACCAACTTGTTCATTCCACCAGAAGACACATAGTCCAGCAGAGGGTGGAATAATGCAAAAGGATAAGGGAGGCCAAGGACACAAGCCAAATGATGGCAAAGGATTGCCCTGGATTTCCAAGATCAGCTGATGAGATGCCAGGCAGTGTTATTTTAATTCCCTAACAGTGAGTTAGTCCCTGTTCATAGTATCTTTTCTTTCTCCAGCTCATTTCTTCATGGAAGGATTAGAGTTACACATCTAGATTTTCAGTTATCTACTATTCCACCTGTGTTAAGTTATTTATTTCCTTATGCCTTTTGTTACAAATTTAAATTTATATTTATTTTGCTTATTGTAAGACAGTAAGAGGTGAATTCTGTGTACTAAGTGAGTAATATTTGCAAATACATAGCTACTGTTTCTGTATGTGACATCGTTCAGTTAAAGCTGGTTGTATCTTGCTGAAATGCCTTTAAGTCATGTTTTTATTCTTGGCTTTTATATAGGTCAATATTTCAGTTGTAGTTTGGTTTGAATTCTGCCAGATTCACATTCTTCTTGTTTGAATAAAGTCCGTAGTTTTCAATTTCACTTCAGTTCTCATTAAGAAAATGCAAAGCTTTCAGCACTTGTTAAAGAATAATCTGAAGAGTTCCTGTAGTACGCAATTCATAAATATGTAGGGATGAATGAGAAGAATGAATTCATGAGTGGGTTGGTGAAGTTGAACAGATCAGTTAATAGCTCTGGAATTTCTAGGTAAACTTATTACAGTAATATTTTCTAATAAAGACAGAGTTTACATCTATTTTTCAGGAAAAGTTTGTACACTGAAGAGTCCAAATTCCTTTGATTCATGTTTCTAGTTCCTTACTTATCTTTCTTGAAATGGGATAGAGGCCAAGGGCCAGATTTTCGAAGATATTCAGGCATTTCATGATGCAGGTATGTACGTAGTGAAGTGCTAAAAAAAAAAAAAAAAGCCTGTTAGGTTGCTCACCTTTCAATTAAACCAATAAGGATTAGATATTCATGTGCCTTTGAGAATGCGGCTTTGTGATTACTCCCATCAGTAGACATCATTTAAGTCTTTCCAGAAGCTTTGTCTGTGCTTCCATTTCCACTCTGTGCAATTCAAACAATAGCTTTTCTTTCCCTGGCTACCCTATTCAGAACACCGGTTTGTTATAAACAGGGTCATATAAAGTCCCTTAAATGAAAGCGCAATAAAAGCCTCTCTGTAGCAGCTATGAGAATTGCCTACTGGGCTTAAGGGTATTGCAGAGTGGAAGAGGGAAGTAGTTGATAATACTGGATGAGGAGGCTGAAAAATGAGAAAGGACAAGCATATCCAGGCCATCTGTTTCTTTGGAAAATGGAGCTTGTACAGGTTAACACCTGCTCTTGTCTACTCAACATGATGCTAAACACATCTTCCATGATTTTTGACCAAATGACATCCTGGATGCTGTTTCTGAATATATTGAGACATTAAAATTAAGCAAGCTCTTAATGCATTTTTCCCTTGCTTCAGCTGAAGGTAAGGAGGAAGAACCAGTTGACCTCACACAGGCCTCTTGAATGTGGTGGTGTCTGAGAAAACGTCCTGCTGCTCTAACACCTCTAACACAGTGGTATCCAACCAGCTTTATCCACAATGGCCCTCTGCAGACTGAAAAGGCTGTTACTGCTGTCAACAGAGTTGCCCAAATGAGAGATTTTCATCACACCAGGTTGCAAAAGGAGTGCTAGTTGATATCTGCACAGTGCTTTTAACCAGCTGACATGCTATAAATACTCATTATTTTCTATATATATATTAAAGATTTAATATTAGATTGCTAAGTAAAATATATCGACCTTTCAACAGAGAGTGACAGTAAATAAGAGGCCAAGAACAGGTTGCAGTTCTAACCTTGCTGGAAAGAATGGGACAATTGATGCTGGGATATGTCAGAGTCAATTACACCATCTTCATCTGGTTTCCAGGGAAACTTTGCAAAAGCTGGAGTAGATCTCTTTCATGTTTTAGGTCAGCAAGACTTTAGCTCAAGTAGAACAAACACCTTCACTCTAGTTATGTTTACTTACAGCCACTTGTGAGCCTTCCTCAGGAAGAAATAATCATCTTATGGTATCACAGATCGCAGCACATACTGCTGATAATGAAAATTAACCCGGTTAGGGGCATGTGGCTTTGGAAGTGACTGATCAGTGTTCTTTCCTGGATATTGCTGCCATGGTCCAAAGAGCTGTTGTAAGAGGTACAGTAAGAGTGATGAAGTACTGCATCAACACAATTCTGGGATGAACAGTTGTTATGAATACAGAAATATGAGGGCAGGATTTGGAAAAGAGTTAGGAAACTTTTTTAAAAAAATCTGTGGCATCTGGTACGTTCCAGAGGCCAAAAATGCATTCTTTAGATGCATCTTTCTGGGTCAGGAATAAACCAGCCATTCCAGAGGTTGTCTGTTGGTTTTCAGAAGGAGATTAGTCTCACCATAAAAAGAATGATTTTTCCTTCTGTGTGTCTTGCTTCCTTACTGCTATCAGGAATTAGTATTTTGGGGTCTTCTGAAGAATGCTGAGGTTCTCCTGTGTTAGAGAAGAGAATGAAACAAAGTAAAGTACATTGTAAAGCATCATCTCCCAAGGGAGGTGAAAAAGGCAACAGGAACCAACAGCAACATTAAGCTTACAAACAAGAGGGAACATGGGAATTGAGCACTGGTATATTAAGCTTCAACACTGGTGAATGCCTGGCTCAATAACTAATCAATGTGAAACTTTCTCGAGGGAACTAAGATGTAAAATAATGTGGATTCTTCACACACGCACCCATGCCACCCCTGAAAGAAAAAGACAAAAACTCCAAACCTTATGGCTAATAAATGATCATGGATATAATCAGCTTAATTCTGCTGGTAAAAGTGGGAAATTCTATTTTGTTTAGGTAAGTTAGAATATGAAAACAGTTATGTTCATTCCAGTATATATTGACCACAGTGAAGCATGTGATTAGAGATGAGCATGAACTAACACTTAAATCCTAAATCCTTTTATTTTTGGAAAGCTAAATCCACACCCAAACCAGCCTACTTTGCCATTTGGCATCCTTTTAAAGTATGTGAGAAGAGCCACACCAGTGAAATTAAGCCTGAGATAGCAGTAAACTTGCCAAAAATCTAAGCATGCCTTTTGAGGTTTCTGGTTTTTGAAGCTGAAATTTCAGGGACAGTTGTGGTGTCCTTGAATTTGAATTCTAACTCTGATTGAACATCGAACTTGTACACCTTCCCAGTTCAAATGCTGTTTCCTTGACCTGTCCCTACATTTGATCCTGTTTGTGAGTTGTTCCTGCAAAATACACACTCAATTCAATTACTGCAAATCACTTAGGCAAGTGTTGGTTCATTGTCCATCTGTACCCCAGAAGTATTGGGTATTATTAAAGGTTTAGTCAGGTTAGGCAGTGGTGCATGGAGTCCTATGTGTATGTGCTCTAGATCTGATACTGCTCAATGTTTTCATTAACATTTTCACTGGAGACTGGAATGGAGAGTATGCTAATCAAATTCATATGCAACACAAAGCTGGAAGCAATCGCCAATGCATTGGAGAATAGGATTAGCCCAGAGTCCGACTATGATGAATTCAAGAAGTGAGCTGAAATCAATAAGCTGAGATTCAATAAGCACAAATGTAAAGTAGTTCACATAGAAAGGGATAATTAAATGCACAAATGGAAAATGGAGCTGTCTTTAGGCAGCTAATATGGAGGGAGAGACAAAGTGGTTTTGCCCCTTAAACCAAATCTAGGAAGACAAGGAATCATTTTTATTCCTGGTAGTGAACAACCAATAGCTCCAAATATTAGCTTCATGCTCAGATCCAGCTTTTAGCTCCACATGAGCTTGTCACTGACGATGCATAATTAAAGGTGGAAAAAAAAAAAAATCAAACCCAAAAGCACTAGCTCAGCCTTTTCTGTTCTGCACAGAATAAGAGGTTAGCTCTTAGGTAAAGAAATTACAAATTCTGGGTTTTTTTTCTCTTCAGCTATCCGTGCTTCTCTAAATCTTCCTTCATCTTTGCATTCCCCACTCCTGATGTGGACTGTCAGAGATGCAGGTTGCAAAACTAGACTGACATCTCTTTTTCCATGGACAAGTGAGGTGATAGGTACCTTGACCTGCCATGCGTAGCCCCTGTTAGCTATTTTATTGTTTTATGTCAAGAAGAACCACACATTTTGTTATAATTAGTGATTTCTGCACCTGAGTTTCTAGGCTGACAAGAGTGATGGTTGGTCAGAAGGAGAGTTTTATGTAGGCTGCAGTGGTTAAAGCTGGAATCTCGGTGTCCTGAACTGAGATGTAGTAGGAGACCTGTGTACAGCCCTTGCAAATTGCAATAGGAAAGGATTGCATGGGTCAGTACTCTCTGGAGAGAACATGGGAGTAAGAATGGGATTAAGTTAATTCAGTCACTTCACTTAAGACAGAGTAGTGATGGAAAACATGATGAGAATACCCGTCTATGGCTCCCCTGGTGAGGTTTGGGGTACATGGACAGATTCTCTGGTGATCGTTTGCGTGGCCCTTGCTCACGGTGTGCTTGTCTTGGCCCTGATCTGTCACTATCCATCAGACACGCGCCTTGCCGGAAACTATCTTTACATTGCAGGAAAAGTGTCTGCACTGTTATTTGAAGGGAAAGTTGGGCTTTTCCAGCAGTACAGTGAACTCCTTCCTCCATCACCCTGACTGGGCTTACTCAAACCTAGGGGTCTTTCTGAGTGCTAAGCAGCAATAAGTAGGATGCCGGTTCATCAGGTGCTGCTGTCCCTGGAAAGGGTTACCTAGAGGACATCAAGGGATTGCCTAATGTATCCATATCAAAGGTCAAAATTTTCCTTCATTGAAACCAGAAACTGTCATCTTTTGAAAGCAATTAATGCCCATGTTTCCCCTATTAAATCCAGTCAGGTTCTTTCACTGAGTGCACTCTCCTCAGGCTAAGAGCTGGTTTTATTTTCCAGTCTCCTGATCTTTCCCCTGTTGATCTTGGACTGGAAATTTCCTTTCTGAAAGTGCACTTACTTCAAGGAATCACAGGCTTAAGCTCTTGAAATGGCTTTTTCAGAGGCAAAACCAAAACAAAGTGTAGTATTTATATACTTGAGACTGTTAAAGAAGGATATTTTTCTCTGTGAGGCCATGAGAGCAGCTTTAAGTCAAATGGTAGTTAAGAGACGAGGTGGAGCTGTCAGTGTGTTCCATGCATTTAGTGATTCCAGAGTTTGTGGTGGGGAGAGGACAAATTACTCTTTACAGCTGTCAGATACTGCGGGTCACCTTGACCTGAAATCTTGGGTTCAGAATTTGTCTCAACAGAAACATCTTTGTGGCAGAATTGCTCCTGCTGAGGGCTCTTGCGACATCAAGGGAGGTTTTTGACTAGTCAAATTCGGCATTGCCTGTGTGGATAGGATGACACCATGTTTTAATCATGTCTCGAATCTCTCTGGTTTTTCTGTCTGTCTCCCCTCAATACCCCCAGCTTTAGCCCAGCAGTAATCAAATTTAGAGATGGTAGCAAATTGCACTAGGATGCTGTGCTCCTCGTTCCCCTATAAAATCTCATCTGTGGTGTTTTAAAAGCTAAATTTTAGGAGCAACTGGCCTAGGATGATCTTTTATTAGTTTAGTAGCAGTTTTGTGCAGCTGGCAGTCTATTAGTCCAAAAGAAAAAATGCTAGAGTGCATTTATCTCCAGGCATATCCTTCCAATGTAATAGCCTTTACAGCGCATTATAAAGTAGCAAAATACAGGGCAGTCCTGAGGTTGTACTCATCCCTGGTGTACAATGGAGTTGGCATATAACTGCTTCCGAAGTCAGGAACAACAAACAATTGCTCTGGACTTCTTTCTGTACCCGACAGTTCCTGTGAGTGGCTGGGGATATTATCATACTGCTGGGGCGGCAGCCATATGAATTCATGTTCAGGATGCATCAAACAAATTGAACCAATACGGCAAATAATGTACAGAAAAGACATAATTTTGTTGTGATGAGCACCATTCCTTTAGGACTGCAGGCAGTGAGGAAGAAGCACGGGACACACTCATTGATGAGAATAATTTTGACATAATTCATGTGATTAAAACCTGGATAAAACAGGATAGGATAGGATAAAACAGGATAGGATAGGATAAAACAGATAGGATAAAACACTTGATTATCATGTTTAAAGTGTGGCTTTGGCCATTAAGGAATGAGAGAATGAATAACAGGGCTGAAATGGTACTCTGCATAAAGCTGCTCTTAGCCTTTCACAGTTACTGGTATGTCAAAAGTCATGCATGGAAACAGCAAAGTGCTGAAGTCTAGGAGGAGATGAGAGACCTGTGAGAATATGTCTGTAGAAATAAGCTAAAACTGTTGAAGAATATTCCTGTGTACTGAAGACAGCTGACTCAGAATAGTTGTTCCCATGTTGATAAATGCTTCTACCATTTAAACCAGGGTAGCTGAATGCAGCCTACGAGGCAAGACTGGTGCCAGGAACATTCTGCTTCCCAAGTTGCACCCAAGAGTTGTTTGGGAGGGTGCTTACAGAGCTGTGCTGAGGCCATGCTAACTCTTCAACAGTACAGCTGATTATTTTTTCCTTTTCCAGGACTGCCACCAGGCATTGTTTAGCTTAAGAATATAGATGCATCCTGACAGTCCACCACATCATACCAGAAAACAGTGTTATTCCCTAACATACTTATCTGAATGTGATGAAAAGCAGTTAAGGTGCTAGGAAGGATATCAGTGTTGAACATCGGCTGAAAATCTAATCATTATTATAATTTCTAAAATTTTAAGTAAATATAAGACAAGAGACAAAGACAGACACAGATGAAGAGACAAGTGGGTGAAAAGAAAAAGAGAAGTAGTATTATGGCTTAGCCTGAGAGACAGAGGTGCCGGAACACCTCATGTCTAGCTGTCATCTTTATACCTTTGGGACCATGCAGTTTTAGTATAAATAGAGTTTTAAGGAGGATGATGAAGCAACTTTGCAGAAGTTTAGCAGAGAAAGCTCAAAGGTGCTGTTGAAAACATTTCAGATCTGATGGTGCCTGGCAACACTGTCCATCAGACATGTGAGCTAACCTTTCAGTAGGGATTCGGAGGTGATGCTTGGAAGGAGAGTAAGCTATAAAAGTCTTGACAGTGAAGACAAACAGCTTGTGTTTCATGAAGTAGAAGACGGGAAGTCAAAAGTAACATTTAGAGAAAGGTGCAACATACTCCAAATGACAGGAAGGGAATGTGACCTTTGTCTTTCTGCATTGATTTGAGTTGGGCAAGTTTGCAGTGTTAAGGCCAGGAAAAGGATGTTGTACTAATGAAAGGGTAGGCTGATACGAGCCTGGGCAACCGTTTCAGCTGCAGTGAAAATGGATCAAGAATTCATGCCTTAGATGTGTTTTCTGGCAAAAGTCTTTGAGATTTATATAAAAGCCCTAGTGCAAGGTCCCAGAAAGAGGTCTGAATGGAAGATAGCGCATGGGTTATAGGTCAAAGGGATGACTGGACAGGATGATAGTATACTCTGCAGTGATGGCAAAAGCATTTAAATGTTTCAGAGGGGGGCTTTCTTTTTGCCCATGTTGAACCATTGCTACCAGTTTCAAGCTCAGCAGTGCATTCATTTGCATGTCTTTTGATGAAGTGTGAAAAAACTTGCATCGTGTTTGTGTAAAGCCAGCTTCTTCCTAGATGTTCCATATGTGATATTTCAGTGGTGTAAAGCGAAGTTACTGGATTGTTTCCAAGGTGGGCAGGGAAGTTAGTGGTGTGCACTGAAGTCCTAAATGTAGAAGAGTTTTTAGGAGCTTATTGCAGGTGATTTAGGCTGGAACATGGTAACTGTTCCTCCACTCTGAGGATGGCAAGGTATTTTTCATTTTTTAATGAAGCTATAATGGATATTAAGCAATGCTTACTAAGGGTAGACATTTGAAATGTATGGGCCCTGGTGACTTTTGCCGAATTGCTCACAAAAGTTGATTGAGAGGATCTCCAGCTCAGAGGTCTTAACTTCAAATCTTTGTAGGAGAGTAACAGAAATACTAGAAGAATGTTAATGCTGTACTGCATTCGAAACAAAACAGCCAGGATGACTTAAGTGACAGTAGGGCAGTTAGTTTGATATTGTTCCAGAATAAAAGAATGAAAATTATTATACAGAATTCGGCAGCTAAAGAATAAGACTGTAAGAATGTCATTAGCACTAGTCAACACAGATTTAAGGAAAATAGGCTTTTTCAAATAAATCGGCTTTTTTTTTTCCTGTGGAATTACAGTCTAGTTCATAAAGATGACTTCATATTTGGACTTTTTAGCATGATAGAATACCTTGTGGCATTCTGATAAAATGTTAACACTATGCAATACCAATAAAGCAGAGATTAAATGAGTTGAGAGAAAGCTAAATGATAGATCTCAGAAAACACTTGTCAACGGGGAATTATCATCAAATGGGAGTGTTCCAGACTGGCTTCTGAGAAATCAGTACAAAGCCCCATTTTATTCAGCATTTTCATCCATGATCTGGGAATAAGTATGCTGATAAAAAGGGTGGATGACACAAAGATTAGTAGAAGGATAGAAAAATCATGTCAGTAAAAATCTAATGCGTGGATTGCTCAGAAACATTGCATCCCTTAAAGAAAGATACTTAGCACACACAAAAATAATTTGGATATCCAGGGAGGCAGAATAACAGGTCATGTTTTCTGATGGCAGGACTGTATCTGGAAAGGAAGAATAAGGTGGTGTACAAGTGGATCTCAGATTTCCAACTGGTGCAGTAGTAAAAAGGGACTTAAAGGCCATATATTTATTAACATAGCAGCACTGAAATGTAATGCAAACTGTTTTTCTTTCTCATATGGCATTGTTGAGTCCAGTTCAGAAACAGCGTGTCTTTTTCTGGTATCTACATTTTCAGAGCGTGGTTGCAGCATTGGGTGCAGAAAGGGAGTCTTCAACATGACTTTAACAGTTGGAGAAAATGACTTGCAGTGAGATTTCAAGATCAGTCTAACTTATCTGAAAAGAGTGAGGGGGGACTTGGTTACAGAGTATAAGTATCTTAATTAAAATAAAAAATATGGATGCCACAGAATGCTTTAATCTAGTGAAGAAAGGCATGGCAAGGACCAAGACATGGAAATTGATGTCAGGCAAATTCAAATTAGGCTCAACCTTTCAACAGTAAAGGTGATCAAACACTGGAACAAACTCCCTTAGGACATGCTAACTCTTCATCACCTTCAAATTGAGACTGGATACCTTGCTGAAAAAAAGGGATATATTAGTCAGGGAAAAGTCGCTAAGCTGAGTACAAGGATAGCGGGGTGAAGATTAAAGCCCTTTGACATATAGAAGGCCAGGAGGGATTGTTTAAACCTCTATTTTGACCTTAAAGCATATGAATCTACCAAACCTGTTCTCTCTTGGAAATGCTTTGCTTATTCCTCGCATTTCTCTTCTGCCATCACATTTCTATCATAGAACTGTGTTGTACAGACACCGTTAAATATGTCAAGCAAAGAGAGAGACAAACAACTCTGTTAGATGGATCTGAAATTTCTTCATATCTATCTTCCTCTGTCTCACTGCTGCCCTTCTTCTTACCCATCCTCATGACTGCTGATTGAGAAAAACAAAAAAAAAAAACAACTAAACAAAAAAGGTGATGTTTCAACAACTGGGAATAGAACAATTTTGAGGAGAGCTTGTTTATTCTGACGTATTGGTCACTATTACCAGAAAAGCAGGAGTGGGAAGAATTTGTGCCCTGGGTGATAATCTTTGCTGCTGAGAAGAGAGTCTCTAATTGAAGATGTAAAAGTAAATGGTGGATCACATGAGGTACATCAAGCTAGCACACATCTTCCAAACCTTTAGTCAAGGCATGGCATGTTGCCTTGAGCTTCTGTTGAACTCAGCGAGTTTAAGCCTTGAGAGGAACTAGAAGAGGGAAGCTAAAGTCCATGCATCTTGTTCTCGCTGTACTTTCCAAGTATGTGAGCTAGCATATGTTAACATCACACTTTAAAAGTCTAAATGTGGTATGTTCTATCTAGGCTGAGTACCAGAGAGCATGTTTCTATACTTAAACGTGAAGCCAGCTGCAGAATGGGTGATACTTAGCCAAGTTTTGGAGGTTGGAGGGAAGAAATCAGATCATTAAATGTACCTCTCCTCCTGGCATTGTACAGCTTACCAATTCTCTTGGTACTTGACAGCCTCTCTCTCAACCTGAATCCACTTAAAAATTCAAAGCTCTAATTCTCATTCCTTGTACCATTAAGACAGTGCCATCATTGAGAAGGCAGCCTATTTGGTCCACTGGAATCCATCAACTTAGCATAAACCTCTGTGCAAACAGAAGGCTAGCGCTGCAGTTCAAAGATGAGAGTCGAACAAGACTTGCAAGTCAGAGGCTTGAAATTCCACAAAGGGAAGATCAAACAACCTCTTTCTTTTAACAAGCATTTCATTTCTTTAGGGGACTGGACAGTTTTCATCCAGAAAGTTCATGCAGAAATTAAATGCCATCATTGATACATATAACAAAGTGTTATCCCTGACACACACATTGTCAACTGCCAACTCATCAGCATATCTGGGAATACATAGCAATGGCTCCTAACTAGCTGGATCCAGAACTGTTGTCAGCAGAGATCACACTTGCACCCTGTTTCTGAAGGAGACATCCTGATTTTTATGGATAATTTTAGAAGTGGTTCCAAGCCTATGTGTTATCTCTTTAACAGCCCAGAATACAAACTTAGGCCCACACACCTCTGAACTCTGTCACATTTGAAATTTCAATCTCCTTTCTGTGGCATCAATCCATTTCCAGCGCCAATTTTAAAAAGTAACAACAACCGTCCCCACTACCCCATTCCCTAGTCTTCTCGAGCAGACTGGAGAATGATAATTTTGTATCATGACAGCTTCTGAGTTTCTGAATTTTGTTTTTGATCCATGTTGGACTACACCCAAAACTTTTCAAGCATTTTAATGAAGCACAATTGTGTTAAAATGTCTGCTCTGCTTTTGGAATGAAAATGTTAAGTATTTTGCGTTGGGTCTCTCTGTCACCTCTTGGAATCGCTCAGATAATCATCTGCCCTAGACTTGAAATGTTTTGACTTCCGCTAAATGTCACATTTTGACCAGAAAATACTTAGTTGAAAATGTTCCACCAACTCTACTTGAAATTTCTCTGCTGTAGTAGTAGAGCTTGCAACACATCTCATTGTTAAATAAATGATATTTATTGCAACCTCCACATTACACTGAAACAAGCAAGCAAAGAGATGCTGAGCGTGGCTTCTGCCACTGTTGCTCATCCAACAGTGGATGACCATGGGGTCCTGTTGCTGGTTTAGCCATTGGTCTTTCACACTGTGCCAGATAAAACAGTCAACTTCTTTCAGGTCATTGAAAAATTATGCTTGCTAAATAATTAGCAGCTGCTATACTCAGAAATATGAGAGGAAATGTTGGTTTCTTCTAAGATCTTAAAATTTCAGCACTGATATCTCAGTGTTCAAGGTAGGGGAACTGTGTAGGGTGGTAGAAAAATATACGTAAGACAGACATTCAAGAAAAAGACTCAACATTGTAACCTAGCTTTCTCACAAGTAGAGTAAAAGATCCATCAGATGCCTGAGGACATCTTATGTAAGATTTAAAATGCCCTAGGTTTCTGTTTTTGAAACTCTTGCTGGTTTTGGCAGTTGTGCCATACGATTTCTTTCATAACTGTATTCAGCTTAAAAGAGATTTTAGAGTTTTAGTCCATATTTCTCATTTTCGCAGTTTGTGTCGCAAGGGCTGAGGCATCCCAAAATGAGACAATGTTTAATCAATCCTGACCTGATTCATGGTAATGACCTTAATATAATTTTCAACCTTTCTTAAAGGCTTCCTGTGTTCGATCTGCTCTGACGACCCATGGTTGATGTCATTGAAAGTGGAAAATGGTAGGGGGAGTTGAACTCCCGTGTACTGGGGATGACAGCAGAAAGATGTAACACATTGGATAAATGTGTACTGTGTCCCTCTCTTGTGGCTGCTGCGCAGCTGTGATAAAAGCCTCCAGCTGCAGCCAGCTAGCAGATGTTTTAGTTCAGGTAGCCAAGTCCCGCGCAGTCGGTGGTGGAGTCGTGGGGGCCCGGTGCTACTGGCAGCACGTAGCGGAGCACAGGCATGTGGGTGTGAAAGGATCTCCTGTAGTGCAGGAAAGCAGAGCGAATGTTTAAGTAGTCTTCATCCAAGCTGGGTGAGTGCTGTCAAGTAGTTTTCTCAATTCTTTCACCAATTTGTCTTGATTGCATTGACACTCTCTCAGCATCCACATCCTGTCATTATTCCAGTGAGCACGTTTATGATGAGGAAGGTTTGTGGAAAGAGTAGATTCAGGTAAAGCTCACTGACAACAAATTTTGAGTTCACAATTGGCAATATCTGCAATCAAAATTAGCTTTGAGGAGTTAAAGATTCATTCAGGCAAGAGAGGGAACAAACAGGGCAGGCGAGCCAGGAGTCCTGTCCAAACTGCTCAAGCTTTTACAATGTACATCTTGCCGGGAGGGTCTTGCATTTAAACAGGGCACTCAAAACTACTGACAGAGATCATAGGCAAATAAATTTTAATCTGGAGTAATTTTAGCTAGCGTAATCTGTTTCCATTTTGTGAGCAGAAGTATTTGATGACATATATTTGTTTCTTTCATTTTGTGCCTTTAAAAAGGAATGAAAATGAGTTTTAAAAAAACTCAAAAGTATTGTGGAATCATTTGCAGCTGTAAGTCCATTCAGCCTCTCCCCTTTTTGCCCACATTGCTCATCTCAGGGCTAAGTAATTGTAATTCTTTTCTTTTTTTTTTTTTTTGTTTTGTTTTGTTTTGGACAAGCCATTGCAGCCTTCTCCTGCTTTCTTATGAATGTGGTTTAGGCATGACTTGTGATCCTTTAAACACAGGCAGGTGCATCATTCGCACCAGTTCACTTCAGTAGAATCCACAAGAAATAATTTCCTGGCTCTCCCCCTCAGCCATGTGGACACAGATACTTTCAGGCAAATCCCAACAGCAGCTTCTTCACTGTGGAGCATCACTTGTCCAGGGTGGATTTCAGTGATCTGGGTGTTTTGTTTCCTTTTAAAGATGTGCTTTTTCCCAGGGAGGATTTAATCCACTGTAAATTTCCTGATTTGCAAGTGTGGTAGAGGAGCCATTCGTTAAAATGCATGCGAGGATGAGGTGCTTTTGCCCATTCTGTGCCAAACGGAACTGATGTTTTTTGTGTCTTTCTCCTCTGTAAAACGGAGCCAAAATATGCTCCAACGCCAAAATAGAGTTGTTAAATTTACTCCTCACACAGTTTTAATAAATTACAATACGTGAAGCACTTCAAGGTACAAGGGAAGAAAGGAGCCCGAAAACTCATAAAAGTGGTATTTTTTTTCATGCTAGCATTTTCCCTGTAGAGTACCGGCAATGAAGTTCAGCCTCTGTGAGGGGCATGACTCACTCTTACTTATAATTTCATTATCACTCATTCTGATTTAATAAGACTTCATTAACTAGTCAAGATTGAGTTTAGTCAGAGTGGAACAGGTCCTTTCCAAGGAACTCCACGCTGCCGTAAGGAACTCCACAAAGCAAGCCACATGACAAAACCCTGCCCTGAGCAGTGCTGGAGCTAGTATTTGAGATGGGCTGGGCTGTGAGGGGAGGACACATCACTGACAGGGCCCAGGCTGCAAGTGATGATCCTCTGCAGCCTTTTACAGTCCCGTGATAATTTATTGTGATCAAAACAATACAAACCCCTGTGTCCCGACTGTATTTCCAAGGAATTATGTTATTTTGTGTTCTTCCATTTAGTTGAGTACTGTATTCTTCAGGCTCCTTCCTAAATTGCTGCAAAGTGTCGATAACACTCTAGTAAGTGGTTGCCTGTTTTCAGCCCAGGGGTGGTGCAGTTCTG
The DNA here is from genome assembly GCA_009806455.1 of Tetrax tetrax. Classification (NCBI taxonomy): domain Eukaryota; kingdom Metazoa; phylum Chordata; class Aves; order Otidiformes; family Otididae; genus Tetrax; species Tetrax tetrax. The sequence continues at coordinate 736,813 of WHYT01017917.1, read as the reverse complement.
GGATGAGTGGAGAGACACTCGGATGCTGGTGCAGTTTTTAAGACTATTTTGGGATCTTTCTGGCTGATAAGTGCTATATGAATGCTGTGCATCATTATCAAGTAAATTGTGTCACTTTTTAAGTTAATTCATAATTACACAATTAGTTTATATGGCATTAATTGAAAGTAATGTGAGATTTTTCAGCAAACTCTAATTTTAAGTAAATAATTTTTTTTGAGACCAAGTGATTTATTAAATTGAATCTTTATTAGGCCTAATTTAGACTTCAAGCCAGTAAAAAATTATTGCATAATTAGTATTACAGTTGTCATAATAAGTAATGGTTTTACTTAGAACAAATTAAAAAGGATTAGGTTTTTTTAAGAGTGTATCAGGTCTCAGGGGTAATAATAATGAAGAATAACTTCACTACACCTTTCCTATGTTTGATCATCCTTTGGAAGCATGGTTTTACAGAGGTTACCTCACCTGCTTGTCTTCCCGTACAGCAACCATTTCTGGGGTGGAACATGCCACATGTTTTTTGACATTCACTCAGTTTGTGGTGTGCAAGTTTCATGCTTCTGCCAGATGATACCACCCCACAGCAGGGACAACTGAATGGCTCATGAAGCAGCCCCTTCCCTAGCAAAGTTTTACAGCCAGCCTGGTAAAGTAAGCCGACATCTATTTGATTCATGCTAATCGAGTGGGCTGTAAAGTGCAGCAGCTGACCCAGGAGCTGTTTGGTTGTCCCTTATATGAGAGCTGTAATCTCTGGGAGAGAGTTTTGATGGAGAGCTGCAAGCCACAATGCCCTCAGCCATCCCAACTTAATTTGCTGACATGAGTACAGCAGCACTCTCTAACAGAGCAAGAACGTAGTATGGGAAGAGGAGAAGAGCTTAGCTGATTAATCTGCTGAGGGAATGGAAAGAGACAGGGCATACGGACTCTTGTTGGAATTTGTTCAGGATGCTGGTGCTAACACCTACACTTAAATACATGGGAGGGATGAAGGGAGAGGTGAAGAACCACCTGAGAAGTTAAGGCCTCTGATTTTGTCAGCACGGGCTTTAGCAATGTGCACTAGAAGACATTTTGGCTCAGAGGTTTTTGGCACAGCAGCCCCCTGTGATACCCCAACGGTCTGTTTCAGTCTGTTATTAGATTTGGTAGTTTCACATCCTGTAACACACGTGTAGTGCTCAGAGCTGTTGCTGCTAAGTATTGATACCATTAGGCTAGGAAGGATTTGTAGGAGAGTAATGTAATACTGTGTCTGTGTCTAGTTTCTCCTCAAAGGGGCTGAAAATTTCCACAGGTTCTTCCAGATCTGAACCCTGGGTCAGTATTCGCAGCAAGGCTTGCCAAGGTCAGGTCATTTACTGCTTTGGTTTTAGAAGTTAAAACTTCTTGCCTGTGGAAGTCACATACCTGCATATAAAATGCAGAATCTGAACAGGGAGAGAGAAACCTCTGAGCAGACTGATCCCTGGAAACCCTTCACCCCAAGAAACAGGCAGACATTGCAAGGGAAGGCTGAACTCCGTGATTGAGTGGGTAGGGGGCAAGCAGGGGAGATCACCTGCAGGAGCAGTGGCCTATACCTTCCCTTTTATGCCCATTGTAAATAAATTGCATTTATCATTACCTGCACCCTTTGTCTCCAGGCTTCTGAGGTGTTGAAAGCTCCAGTTAAATGGCTTGCCCGGAGAAAACACCGTCACATTTGCATAATATTTTCATAGGCACCAAGCTCAACCTGAGCCTGAAGGGAGACAGGCATCTTCTCTGCATATTTTATATTCTCATCCTCAATTCCCACCAAAGCTAATTCTAAATTGTGGCATGGATATGTGTATAATAGAGAGAGAGAGAGAGAGAGACAGCTGAGAGGTCTGAATTTGTTGGGGGTATTTCCAGACACTCTTAGTTTAAGAACCTACTTACACCCGATGGAAAACTCTGAAATAGTGCTATTTAGAAACAAATCGGCTTCCATTTCACCTCTTTTTCAGTATTCCTCTTCTCTCATTCTTCATTACTAGGGACATCTGCATGAAAACAGAGTCTTTTTTTTTAATATCTTGGGAGTTCATCTGCCTCTGCTGATTATCCCCTCCCTCCCCTCTCCTTCTGAAGTCATTATCTTCTGATTGCATTACATTTGCAGCCGTCCCACCGCGGGCTCTCTTCTCATCAAGATTTTCAAGCTAAGCAGGGGAAAGGATAGGTCAGCTTGTGGAGAGGAAACCTCAGGGGAAGCCTGGACCTGGCAGAAGGGATGTTGGGGTCCCATCTGTGTCACTGCCTCTCTCAGCCATGGTCATGCTCAGCCACTGGTATTTCTGTAAAGGCGCAATGAACCCAGTCAAGTTTCTCCCACAGGCAGTGTTGTAACAAGAGCTGAAGGAAGTATTTTTGACAAGACATGTATTTGCTGCAAAATGTAATGTCATTCATGTTGCCCACCCTGCAGATATTTGCAAGCTTGAATTGAATTAAGTAAACTTTCATTGTAGGAGTAGAGGGAGTAACTGGAGATGTAAAATCCTACTCGTTTCCTTGGAACCAGAACTGAAGGTTTAATTACAACAGAGTAACACTCAGTCTCTCTCTGGGCAAGTAATATTTGTTTAATTGAAGTGGAACATTTTCCTGAGGAGAGATGGAGGGAGATCCTTCTCGGAACAAATGCAGCCAAAGTTTGTATCCTTACTTTGAGTCTGAAAGTGGATTTTGTTATGGGTCTGCTGTATCCTGTTACAGCAGTGGAGTTTTGCCAGTTGGTCTTCCTGTGCACTAGAAAAAATACCTTTTGTCTATTGAAACATCTTAACAGACAACAAATGGCAGAACTATCTTGACAAGTATCATTTAACAGGAAAGGGCACAAAATAGTTATGGCTTAGCTAAGGTCACAAAATGAGCCAATGGAAGAGTTGAACCCAAGTCCCTGGAGTTCAGCCAACCAGGCCTGCTTTTCAGGATACACCTGACAGTCTCTGTCCACAATTCCCATACTTTATTTGACTGAACCCATTTAGAGGTTTAAAACCAAATTCGTATGTCTGCAGTATTCCCTGCCCTTGCTTCCTTCAGCCAGAAAAGGTTACAACATATGATGATAAAATTGTATCTTAAAGGAAGAACTTCAGAGTTCTTAATGGGCTCTGTAATAGTGGACTTGAGAAACAGTTCTCCTAACAAATCTTTTCCCACTTGACTCATCAGAAGAAAGTTGGTGTTGTTCCTTACCTGCTCCTGACTACATGACAGTGGTGTCACAGAGATTTTTTTGTTTGTTTCCACTGTTCTACCCCAGGTTCTTCTTGGAAAGTATTAAAAGCAGTGGGAATAGGTCCTGTTTATTTGTTGTAGTGAAACCTATATGTGTCCAAGACAGCAACAAGGCCATAATGGAAATGCAAAGCAAGAGGCAGAGGAAGTTGTAAACAAATTTGTACAGGGTGAGAATTAGAACCCTTTCATCCCAGACAGATGCCTAAGCTGTTCTGGTTTTCCCCAGGAGGCATTGCAAAGGTAATTCTAACCAACAATTCCAATACATGTGAACACTTTGTATCTGTGGATAGGGGATGCTAGCAAATATTGAATTTACTTCTAGAATTAAGTAACCATGCAATAGCACGTTATTGCATTTAACGCTACTTCTGTACTGCAAAGAGTATCAGTGATAGAAATCAGTTTAAATGTAGGATGATCTGATTTCCCAGTATCCCATTACAGCTGGTAGCTCTGCAGTGTTATTGCAAAGAGCTTGGCATCTCTAAGTTGATGGGTGCATCTGTCTTGGGATGTATTTGCAAAAGGATAGACAGCACAGTGGGTGGCTTGATCCTTCAGACCAGGTGTTTTGTTCCTTAAGGATATGTCAAGGACAAGATCATGCTGTCTTTTCTATTTTAAATCATCTACGTGAATTAATTTCAAGCAAATTGTGGATTTGTTTTGGGTTTTATAATATATGGAAATTTTATTGGGATGAGACTAAACAGGATAACTTCTGTATGCAAAAGAGACTGCTTAACTTGAAGCCAAGTATTTATGCAGAATGAATATCCCCATGGATACTTCCCAGGGTTGATCCATACTTAAAGATGATAAGGGAGTTGGTTAGGTTGCTCCCGGTTGTGCATCCTTTGGGGAGATGAGGCAGAAAATAAGTCTGAGGCCAGCAACAGCACAGCATCTGGTGATCCCAGCACGTATCCTGCTTCATATGCTATATAATACGTCTTCAAAAAAAAAAAAAAAAAAAAAAAAGAAAAAAAAAAGGCAACAGAGGAGTTCACATTGTTGAAGTTAATCGCTGGATTAAATTGCCATTTGTCAATAGCAAAGTAATTTGTATTATAAATTACAGCAGTGTAACTCTCAGGCACATTTTATCAATGTGTTTCAAATTATTTAATAGCAATATTTTTCAAAAAAATAAGCAATGGCACTTGTTTTCACCCCACCCCTTTTAAAATCAGCCGATTCCGAGAGTTTCCATCAGTGTAATAGCCAACTCTGCAAAAATTCTTACTAAATAAATTATCACCAGGACTCTCAAAATCCATTACCATAAACAAAGCCATTTTCCCCTCCCCAATCGATGGCCTGCTGTGTTGCTGCTAATGGGACTGTACACACATGTTGCACAGAAAAGAATTCATTTGCAGATTACCCAGACTTTTTTGTTTGGTTTTCTTGGTGGAGAGCGGGCAGGGAAGAATTTTGTGGGACAGTTCAGAAACTGCTTCACTGCACATTTATTGCAGAGAATGAATCCTTCAATCTGCAGAAAGGGGCACATTTAACTTGTGCTTTGGAAGAAAATTTTCTGTACTAATTGATAGCTGAAATGGGAGAAGGGTAAAAAATAGGAAAGAAAACCCAGAGAATGCGACTGCTGCCTTTATCTGGGATATACTTTGTGGGCAGAAAAATGTTCACATATTCTGCTGCTGGTTTACAAATGTACCCTATTTTTTTTTCCACTCATATCCTGCCCTATTTCAGTCCTGTCTTCATCCTGCAGTTCTGCCATTGTATGTTCAGTCTGATACCCTGTTTTCACAGCCCTGAGTATCCCACACCCAGTCTGCTGGTGCACCACAATCATTTTATTCTTTCTTGTTTCGTACAAAGCATATTTTTCTTTTAAAAAATGAATAATCATTGATATTTCTTTTCTTTTTCTTTTCAGGTAAGTGACCATTCCTGTTTTTATAAGAGTGGTGAACATTCAGCAAGCCTCAGCTCTCAGAGGTACTCTTTGTGGTATGGTTTCTTTCTAAGCACCTTGAAGTATTTTTCTCATTGGAGTTTGTGTAGCACCTCAGCAGGAGGTTTGAGATAGATGAACTGGGATTTAACCTTAACCAAACAATAATTTCTCTTCTTTGATTTCTATGGTTTAGTCTAGCTTTACTGAGGTGCAGAGAAATAAAGAGCTAAAGGTACAGTGGCGGGAGAGATTGTTCACGGATCTTCAACTGCTAGGAACAAAAACATGAAAGGCTGTTAGCACAGTGGGAGGCAGGCTGAGCACAGCTCTTCCAAACATAGGGCCAGATTATACAGGTGCATTGCCTGTTGCATATTCTGATTCCTTTCACATTACTCTCAATGGATGCCTGTTAAAGGAACACTGTGGAGACATATGTATGCACCGGAGCTAAAGTGCTCAAAATGGTCTGTACACATTTCTAAATCTGGCAGGGCTAATTGCTACCAGCAAATATCTGACTGTATCTTCTGCTGCTGCTTCTTTTGGGGAGGAGGCACTGCTCAATATGGACAACCAGGACCATGGAAAAATAGTTGTTTAAGCCCCCAGAACAATACAATTGACTTCAATAGTTGTGAAGTTTTTAAGTCATATATTTTTACTTTCTCTCTCCTTTTTTTTTTTTTAATTGGAAATTCAGAGCATTTCCTTCCTTTCTTTCCTCTTCTGTAGCATGAAGGTGTGTAAAATTATGAAAAGAAAAATAATTACACTATATTTATTTCTGGGAATGTAGAGATGGGTCTTTAGGGAAGAAATCTTGACGACATAAGCAGTATCAATCATTGGGAACAATATTGACATACCATGAGACTGATTTTACTTCAAATGGAGGGTTTTGAGGACATTTCCATGGGAAGGAAAGAACTAACATTACATTACTCAACTGCAGAGAACCCCAATTCCCTGATATGTCAGACAATGTTAAAGGTCTCTGATTTGTTGCTTGATATAGTCTTTGGTGCTGAATGGGCAATTATTTTCTGATGTGGCTAAACTATTGTCTCAAATGGGTTGGTTGGACTTAGATCTCAGTATTACCAAGAAATGAAAGTCTGGAACACGTTTAATATCAATATTAATTAATGAATCTTGGATGCATACAGGAAATTGCCTTAAACCTCCAACCTTCTGAAAATATCTTCAAGTGGGATTACTGACATAAAGGATTTGATCTAATTATCAGTGCTAATTTCCTTTATGATGGTGGTAGCAACACTGTTATTTAAAAGGCACAGTCAAGATTAGTCACCTACAGTATTAGTGTTAATCCCTTATCTGTATTACTAATATTTTAAACGTAAATCTTTTAGAAATTATCACCACCAGTCCTGTTTCACAGTTTATTCAGCGTAGGCAATCAGGTGGCTCAATTTTCTCCTTCTGATGTGCTGGGGTTTGGGTATTATTTCTCGAAGCTTTCTTCTGCTGAAATTGGCATTATTGGTTACACTTTACCAGCCTTTGTGTGATTTGAAATGCTAGCTGTACACCATAAGAGTAGGAGGCAGGTAGATAGATTGAAATGATTTAGCAAGATTATGTGTTTTTCCCTCTGGCTTAGCCATTAGAGGTAAGCAAACTCTGTGAAATAAACAAAACCCAAGAAAATGGCAATGAGGGGGCAGCAGAGTAATGACAAAAAAAAAAGTCTGGAAAATACAGCACCTTCATCTCCCTAATGTGATTTTTTTTTTAGGTCTGCATAAACTAAGCAGTCTTGTCTCACAAGAAGCTGAGCTCAAAGCTTGGCTCTCTTTTGCTGGCGTAGAGCAGAGAGGTCTCACGGAGGCACTGGGAGGTGTATGCTTCCCTAGCACTGCATGTTGTAAGAAGAAGATACTTGCTCCATTAGCTTCCTGGGGAGCAAGGACTACTAGCCCATCAGTCATCGTGCCTTTAGAGACCAAATTATCTCAGCAAAAACAGCCCACAAGGTCTTGGATGCTCTGTGAGCCCCAGTATCTTACAAAAGAGTCTGTAGTCTAGAGCAGGCTCCTGAAAGAGCCAACCAGCTCAGTTCCCTCACAACTTTCAGCCTTGGGAACAGAGAAAACTCAGCTGACAACTTGCTGCATCCAACGCTGACACAGAGAAATGCTACTGTTTATGCAGTTCATTATCTGGTACTCAGATCTTAGTGAATAAAGTTGCTGCTGAAGAAATCCCATAGCCACCAATGTCATATCAGACAGCACAACATGCTATCTGCTCTTAAACGTCCAGCTCATCAACACAAATTGGTTTCTCTGATCAGCAATCACATGCAGAGATCAATTTTCTCTTGACAGTCTTTTTTTTTTTTCTCTTCCCTGTCCTGGTTTTCTTTCTTATGTACTTTGAATAGCCAAGTGATCTCTTTATACATAGATCTTGAAGTATTTTCATTGGTACAGAGGCTTCATCTGGAAATGAATGTCTTTTACTGGTGCTTTGATTTGTTTCTAATGCTGTTTTATTGACAACTGTTTCTGGGTAATGATCCAGACCTCTGCAGTGCTTTTATATAAACACATGATGCTTTGATAGGGAATAAAAGATTGGGAGATGGCTGTGTAGTTGGCAGGCTTGGATTCAGCAGGTACAGGACCTATTGGCTGCTCCTGAACAGAAAACAATTTTAAAAAGTACTACTTCTTAGGGAGCTGTCTCATTCCTGTGCGTCAAAACAATTGAGCAATAAAGGGCAACACACAAGATAAATGTGAGAAAATCTGGCAAATTCTTCTGTGACAGTGACACCTGCTCACAGTTCTGCAAATTAGCTAATAGAGTTGATACCAATAATAATAAAAAGAGCAAAGACAGTGAATCACGAAATGCACTTTATTAACTTTTTTTTTCTTTTAATTGCTAATTGTCTATACTTTTCTAATGCTCTGGAGCAGATTTCACAACAGTAATAAACCTTTTTTTTTTTTAAAAAAAAAAGGTAATATGGCACACCTCCCCTGTAAATATCAATTTTTGCTGAGCAGTGCAGCAATATTATTGTAGGTAGGGATCTTTAGAATGTAATAATGAGTCTTTTACATATAAAAAGAGAGGAGGGAGGAACACTGGCAGTTTCTGCCAGTTACACAGTTGCTATGTGCAGCAGAACAGAGCACTACGTTTGGAAGGAAATGCAGGCTGTGGAAAATGATGGATGATGTGCACGCATGCAGTTATCCTCTGTAACTTGGAGAAAGAGGCAATTAACTCAACAGGAGCAATCATAAATGTTCATGTCTCCATGCGTATGCATACATATGTTTAATACTTGCAAGCTCATAGATGTGCACACAAACACATGTCTATCTCTGTGTCGCCCTATAGCAAGAGACCTCAGAGGGATGTGGAAGGAGGTGTCTGTAGTTTACTCCCTCCGTTTTACAGAGACATAAAGCTGAGCATAACTAGTTCTCGAGCCTTTTGTCAGAGATCACCCAACCAGGTGAATAGGACTCCAGCCTTTTGAATCCTTGCCCAACACAATATCCACTGAGAAATATGGTCAGCTGGCCTAGGATCTCTGCATACCAGCAAGTAAGAGAAGAGTATTCTTTCCTAGCATGAGCAAAGTATGAAGTGTTTGCCTGGGATTCTCACGCATACCTCTCTCCTACCACACCCTCTCAGCCCCCAAAGGCCCCAGAATAAAATAAATCTTAGATCTTTCTCTAAAAAAAATTCACTGTGTGTAAAATAACCTCTAGTGATCTACCTATGGTTTGTAAACTTCACAGGGAAAAGGGATTAGAGAGCAACTACTTTTTTATTTATTTAGTCTGTGTTGTGGTTTTGCTTAGTGAGGGGGGCCTAAGGTGGTAACTTCTGTAGGAAATTGCTAGAAGTTGCTCCCCTTTGTTTAGTGGACTCGACCGGGCCTAGGGCGGACCCACTGCTGGCCAAGGCTGAGCCGATTGGGAGCAGAATGTCCCGTGATAACGCCTCTGCGATAACATATTTAAGAAAGGGAAAACAGAAAAAAATAGAGAAGAGAAGATGTGACGAAGCTGATCAAGGGCAGAGGCCCAGAGGGGGAGGCGCAGGCCTCCGGGGCCTTGCAGGCCTCGCCCTCTGGCCTCTCGCCAGGCGGCCGACTGGGCCCAACTCAGCCCGGTCTGGCTGCAAGAGGTGGAGAGGAGATGAAATGGGATGAATAACGTGAAGAGATCCTGAGAGGCTTTTTGAGGCTTCTGCCAGCCCGTTGTGAAGAATGAACTTTTCTTGTGAGAGAAACAGCTGCAAACACCAAGGTCAGTGAAGGAGGGGGAGGAGTAATGTGGCTCCTGGCCAAGATTCCCCTGCAGTCTGTGGTGATGACCATGGTAGAGCAGGTTGTCCCCCTGCAGCCCATGGAGGTCCACGGAGGAGCAGAGATCCACTTGGAGCTTGGAGCCCGTGAAAGACCCCACACTGGGGGAGGTGGATGCCTGAATGTGGCTGTGGCCTGTGGAGGGCCTGCTGGGACAGCCGTTCTGGAAAGACTGCACTCCGTGGAAGAGATAACCTACGCCGGAGCAGTTTCATGAAGGACTGTGGCGTACGGGTGGGACCTCACACTGGAGCAGGGGAGGGATGTGAGGAGTTCTTCCCCCAACTGTGAAGCAGCGGCGTACAACAACTCATGATGGACTGACCGCAACCCCCATTCCCTCTTCCCCCCTGTGCCGCTCGGGGGGAAGGTAGATAATATTAAGCTCGGGAAGTGGGAGGGGTGGAGGAGGTTATCTTGTTTCTCTGTCTCGTTATCCTTCTAGTTGTAGTAATAAATGAATAGTTTTCCCCAAGTCGAGTCTGTTTTTGCCCGTGACGGTAAGGATTTCTCCCTGTCCTTATCTCAAACCTCGAGTCGTTTTTCTTAAATTGTCTCTCTTTTCTTAAATTACTTCTCCCTATTCTCTCGGAGGGTGGGGGGAGTGAGAGAGAGACTGCGTAGTCTGGTCCAGATCAGGGCTAAACTACGGCAGTCTGTTAAGTGAAAGCATAGTTCTTCAGATGTTTGGAATCTTCTATAAAATATTTGACACCCTCTTCCGATGTTTCTAACTCACCATTAACTCACTTCTCAAGTTTTCTTTTCACCTTTTCAAAAGTAGTCCCATACTGCTGGAACTCACCGGGTTCTTTCAAGGAAACTACATTTGAGGTGTCTAAGACAAGCTGCTCTTGTGATAGGGTGTTGCTAAGAATCACTGAAAGCATTTTCCAATTGTTAAACATCATCTATCTTTTGCCCAGCCCCATATTTCAGAAATGGCTTATCTAAATCTCCCTACAAAATTCTCTCCATGGATCAGGCAAGCACTTCTTTCTAGCTGCAGGCAGTGTAAACTTCTAAACTGGAAACCACCTTGTTTGAGAAAAGAAGAGGTATAAAGGAGCAGCCAGGCTCTCTTTTAGTACAAACATGGTTGAGACTACTTTTTTTTTCAAGAGAATGGTAGGTCCTATTCCTCGCTATCTACATAGTACTACTCATAGTCTTGTTCTAGACTATGTTCAGGGGTTGTAAATGTCTTGCTTATGGAGGGCTTTCCCAGAAGGGTTAGAGGTGCCATGACATTTATCCAAGAAACAAATGGGGAGGGGGACACTGCACACCGGTTGCATCTGCAGCATCCTCAGAGCTCAACAGTCAGACTGAAGCTCTGGCTCCCTGCAGAGATTCATTTCATACGCTGTGTGTTATCTGTGGACAAAGGCGCAGTCAGAAGGATTGGTGGTTTTCCTGCCTGCCTGCCTCAGTTGTTGTTTTCCTCTGCTTGAAAACCTCCTATTTCTGACCTAGCTAGCTTGCTGGTCCCTCCGCAAACCTCTGGATAGCAGGTGTTTAGCTGAGCGACACGGGCAGCATGGGAGCCTGCCACGGATGGTCTGTAAATCAGTTTGTGCTGTGCAGCAAGGCTGTAGCTTAATGATGAGTCAGAAGAAAAATGTTATTAATATTTAATGTGCAAGCTGAATGTCTGGTGTGCTGTTATTAGTTACACATCATGAGGGGTGCAGTATCGGCTACCAGTCAATGCAGGTCGCTTCCTCCAATGTTCTCATTCCGCAGACTTAATTCGTACTGTATTTTTCCATTCACTGAGACAAATATCTGCTCCATTTAAAGGAGCTTTGTCACAATCTTCTAGCTAAATCTTTAAATTGGTGTGCCTAGCTTTCAAGACCCCTTTCTGTGAGACTCTTGATTACTTTTGAGAGTAATTCTTCAAGCCGTAGGGCACCACCATCTTTTAGAGGGGTTCTGTTCTGTGCCTCAGCCATGAGACTTCATGGGAGAAAGCACTTCAGAGTTGAGCCATAGGGAGTAAGGAGAAGAGATCTGAGCTCTTTGTTTGCCTGAATCACTTCTTCATCAACAAAGTACTCCTTGGCTGTGCTGCAAATCATAGAATAGTTTGAGTTGTTAGGGACATTTAAAGGTCATCTGGTCCAAACCCCCTGCAAGAGGCAGGGACATCTTCAACCAGATCAGGCTGCTCAGTGCCCCATCCAACCTGTCTTTGAATGTTTTCAGGGATGGGGCATCGACCACCTCTCTGGGCAACCTCTTCCAGTGTTTCACCACCCTCATCATAAAATGGTTTTTTTCCTTATGTCCTGTCTGAATCTGATTCATTCTATTTTAAAACCATTATCCCTAGTTCTGTCACAACAGGCCCTACCGAACAGCTTCTCCCCATCTTTCCGGTAGGCCCCCTTTAGGTACTGAAAGGCCACTATAAGGTCTCCCCGGAGCCTCCTCTTCTCCCGGCTGAACAGCCCCAACTCTCTCAGCCTGTCCTCATAGGAGAGGTGCTCCAGCCCTCTGATCATCTTTATGGCCTCCTCTGGACTCACTCCAACAGGTCCATGTCCTTCTTATGTTGGGAGCTCCAGAGCTGGAGGCAGTAAGGCAACTTTCAGGCCAGGGCTGTATCACTTAACCGGCAACAGAGTGCTGCTGGTGAAGACTGCTGGGGAATCCAGGTTACCAGCTGCAGGAGGAAACAACTCCTCAGTGGATGCTGTGCCACTGCTGAGTCATGCTGGAAACTAGTTGCATTTGCAGCCCCATCCTGTGCTGTAGCTATGGAGACCCAGGGGAGACAAAGTTGTTTCCCATTTCTAACCTCCTCTCAAGCCCTTTCATCCACCAACTTCCCAGGGTAGAGGATGCACGATTGTGCTGCTGGTATTTCCAAATGCCACTCATTGGGTGAGGAAGGATGGCTGCCCCTGACTTAGACTTGTCTTGTCCTGTGTCAACCTGTGATACGACTCTCCTCTTTGGCAGGATGAAGTTTTATCCATGAGTATAAGCAATGTCCTCAAGATTGAGAACAACAGTTTAGGCCAGTATTTTGTCTGCAACCTGTGCAAAAAAAAAAGAAGGATGCTTTTTCAGGAAAACATCTGGCTAATTTCTGCAGTCTGTTTCTCTTATATTCCCCCAGCGTACACAGTCATTGGGACTGGGGACGTTAGGAGATGCATTCCTACCTATTTTTTTCATATCTCTTTGTGGCCTTGTTCTCTGTGAATTTATCCTCTTGTTTAACCTGCTGATACAATCTGCCCATGCAGCCTCCTATGGCAGCAGATTTACTACATGCTATGTGAAAAAAAAAAAGAGAAAAAAGAAAAGGAAAGGAAAAGTAGCCATTGTATTGCTGGAAAAGGACACATGGTTTTTTGAGTAAGTGTTTTTTCTCTTCTTGATTATTTCATACTGCTTGGGAGCAGTTGCAGCCTCAGGGGTGGATTGGCTTCTTGTGAAGGGAGCAACACTGAGACTTACAGGGGCCCCTTCTGATTTCTCACCGTTTTCATGCAAGGGCCTGTCCTTTCCTTTCAGCAGTGTTGCCCCTGATTCTCGGGAGCCCAGCTTAGATTAGATTCAGAGCTCGTGAGCTTCTGCATCATTCATTCCGCTTGCACTAAATTGACCAACCCTTGAAGTCCTACTTGCTTGGAACTCGCACCAATAAGAAGATGAAATGAAGCAAAACAACTGTATTTATAAAGCATGTCTCTTCTTCTGGCATTTAGGGAGAAGCATGTACAGTTCTCTTTTACTTTATTCTGCTTACAAGATATACCCAGCTCCTGTTCATCTTTGAAAAAAACAATGACAAGAAAAGCAACAAAGCCATACACAGGTAATAACACTTTTGGAGTGGCTGCTGAAAAAAATAGTCTATGGCTCCCAGCAGAAACAGTTGCTTTTCTGTCTGAGTATTAACCAATTCCCCTCTAAACACCTATATTTTCTCATCCCCGGCTGTTCCCACTTTTATGGTAGAGTATGTCTTCAAGGCACTTCACTGGGGCAATCTCTTGTTTATCAAATTGGGGTCAAACTTGCTGTAGGACTTCTCATTCAGGCAAGGTGCTCCTCTGCGCTTCATATGGGAAAACAGAAGTTATCTTTGAAGTGAAGACTGTGAGAGTGAGTTATTTGACCTGAATAGTCTTATTTTAAGACTGCTCAGGCTCTACTTAATCAGCCTATTCTGACCACATATTATATTATTAACAGATTAAAAGTTCGGCTCCACAGTGTCATAATTTTGTTATTTCTAAATTTTAGCAGGCATGCTGGAAATACATCAAAGATTATAAATGTCTGTACATGGCCATTTTTCCCGTAAAAAAAAAAATAAACAAAAGCAATTTTTGTGCAGTAGACCAAAACCAACCCAATAAAATCATTATGTGAGGTAGCCGGGAGGGGATACATAGGCACAGAGCGTGTTTAGAATTAATTTATTAATGTTATCATTAATATTCTAACAAATTACCTCATTTTGTAAAGTTCCTGTGACATAATCCTTCAGACTGCGACCTAGTGCCCACTGGTGTCAGTGGTAACTGTCAGTAGATTAAGTATTTAAAAAAAGGTTCAAAAACGCAGAAACTCTTCTCTCAGTTGAAAAAAAAAAAGTGAAATGTTCTTTCGCATTGGAATTAAGGTCATGGTAGTTAAAGATCCTGGAGCATTTTTACCCACTTCAGAGCATGTGTCCTGAGAAAAAGGCAAAATTTCACTTAGGAATAATTGCATTTATTCTTCCTGTGTTCTTTTTTTCTCCATTGTATACCCCCTGTGGAGGTCTCTGTCTTTCCTAACCCTGCAAAGTAGCCACATTTTAGTAGACAAAGTGTGTGGAGTTTGCAAAACATTATTTCTTGGGAAGAAGTATAAATACTGGCTCTAATATTGGTGCTAATAAGTTCTGTGCGTATTTTTTTAAATTGCAATCAGAGTATAAACATTTCGCTGTGAATTGTAAAATTAGCCAAAGCTGCCTGGCATGTCGCTGCTGCACTTTTTCTCTTCCACATGACATATTCTTAACTAAGTCAATCATTTACATGGGCTTTAAATTTAATTTAAATGTAATGAATTTAAATTGGGCTTTGCTCTATTTCAAGGTTGTTGGGTTACTTTTCTGTAAGTTAACATTCAGCATGAGCAATTCAACTTCTGGATTTTGGTTTCAATTGCTCTCCCTCACTCTCCTCCCCCGCCCCCGCTTTACCACCTTCCCAAATCAAATCCAGCAACACTGCCTTTAACTGACTTGTGGCCCAGGAAGGATGTGTGGGCAGGAAAAAGGGGACAATATAACTGCAAGCTGCGCATGTTAGGGTTGTGAGGATTACTGATGGGAGCCAACAACAGAAAAGCATTACAAGAAAATCAAACAGATATATTTTCTGGAGGAACCGTGCGATTCTCCCTGCACATTAGTGCCTATCTCAGTAATCATTCTCTTCCTCGATCGGGAGCCCTCTTAATCCTCCACCCCATCTCCCTCCTCCATCAAATGTCCAATACTTCTGAAACAAATCAAATCAAGAATTAACCTTTCAACCGTGAAACATTCCTTTGCTATGGTACGCGTGTCCCCTGTTAATCACTCTGCTGCAAAAACATGAGGCAAAGACTACATCGTTAGTGGCACCGGACTTCTACATTCTCTACATTTGCCTTTCTGTATGTTCTAAGATCCCTAAGTCCATTCCAACAGCAGTCTTGTGATGCCTTTTTCCAGGCATCCCAGGGGACATACTTGTCTATGATGGACCCAGCCTGGAAGAGGGTTCTGTGAAGCTCTGAGTGGTCTTCTCAGATGTGACAGGCAGCCACAATCTGTTGACAGGTAATTGTGCATCTTTGCAGGTCGTTGATGTGGTCCTGCTGGTACATTTAGGGAAGTTTTCTTTATTGTATTTAAATAAAAGAGAGTGTAAGTAGTGCTTTCTCAAAAGAGAAGAGTCAAGATGAGCAACATGAGGAGAGAAGTTCTGGGCAAAGTGAGGACAGTGTCAGGTGACTTGAATTTGAAGTGCCTCAAGAGGTGAGGGAGAGGTGGGTTTTTTGTATCTTATGGACTGTGCCTCACAGAGCGCGATCCCAGCACTATGCTTACAGAAATGGAACATGTAAAAAATATGCCTTGGGTATTCTGCTTACATTTGTAAACTTCATTATTTCCTCAGTCATTTCTGGCACATCCCATGTTCCTAACCAAACTCCTTCTCACTCTTGTCTATGTTTCTGAAGGTGCCATTTACCCTTATTGATACCTGGCAGTGATGTAAACATTCAGAGGATATTCACAGATTAGAGACCCTGATTGAACTGTGGCTGCCCTGAGTTGCACCTTTGTTCATTTATGTGATAAAAAAAAAGATCTGTTCCATTCAGACAGATCAGACAAAAGATCTGTTGCATTCAGTAGCTTGAGTCTAGCAAGAGCCAAAATATTTTTCTCAAACCAAAAGAAGGAAAAGAAGCCCAAGGGACCAAGATGTATTCAAACCAGGGTCTACTACTCACTGGCAGTGTAAGCTGGAAAGTCCTTGAAGCAATTATGGGAAAGTATGCCCCCATTGCGCTTCATAGAGCCCTCTCTGGGGATTTGTTTCCCTCTGGTTTCTTTTCTCCCATATCAGTTTCATGTTCTGTTACATTCTCTTTCTCCGAATGTGAGCTGGCATTAATTGATACCATTCTGTTTTCCCTCATCCTCACCCTGAAATAAGGTCAACGGACCTGGAAATGTTGCAGTGTGCTAAGTCTCCTTTCCTCTTCAAATAAGAGCTGGGGTGTCAGTGCCATAAGACTTCATATTTTAGCTCTGTTACAGTGGCTGCAGGCTCACTGTGGGTTAACAGAATGCTTGTTGCAAAGCACAGAAAAAATATAGTGGTTCAATAGTAATGAAGTAACGATGTACTAACATAGCAAAAAAATGGAATGAAAATTATAGCATAGCTGATTCATCACTGTGTTATTCTACTTAAACCAGTAGTGAATCAGAGCCAGCAACTTGGGAGAGGTTGATAGAGTCTTTATGAAGTTTAGAGCCATTTACCAGTATACACTCAAATTCATTTTGTTTCATTATGCCTGTGATAACCTTATGTGTTTGGGGATAGTGAATTTTTTTTTTAAGTTTTGTTTTGAGTCTGTGTAATTTTTTTTGCCTCTTGAAGGACGAATCTGCGGCTGAGGTTTCTATGTTCTCCTGCCATACAAAAACTGCTTTGGAGAAATATTACTAATAAGAGCACAACTGTAAACCTGTAGCAGGTCGTAGCATCATGGGGTATGTGTGGTAACTTTTAAAAACAGTTTATCACTTCTATGCACTTGTCAATGCAGCAAGCCTATCTACTCTGTATTATTCTTGCCATATAATTAGACATACTTAGAGTCTTCTTGATCTAATATTTCTGAGAGTTAGGTAAATAATTTATAGGGCACTCTTCACAAATGGATACAGTGTGAATTCTGAGCTAATCTGCTCCTCTGGAGGTACATAAAATTATCAAGCTTATACAAGAGCAAGCTAATTAGGAAGCAATCATCATCAACAACAGCTGTTCTTAGCTCACTGAAGGGCGGGGACTTCCATTGCATGGTCCACTTGTCATCCATTTCCTCTCCCCAGCTTTCCATGAGTCAAGCATCTCCAGAGCTACTCCTGTGCCACCATCCCTGTCAGTCACTCTTAGCTCAGCGTTCCTGCTGTCCAAATAGGGAATTCGCTTCTGCAGCAAGTTACTGCCATTTCGCTAAGGATGGATACGTGTCTGGGGAGTGGTGGAAGGGGAAGGATGGGAAAAGTGTCCAAAGTATGTTTTGTTCCACTGCTCCAAAAATGATGAGTGCAGAGTCATGTTGACTATAGTGGTTTTTATGTTTATATCAACTGTAGCATTTCAGCTGGGATGAAAACTATGGTAAATGCACAGCAGAAAAATGAAGTATTTCTACAGCAGTACTGTTAAAAAGTAATGTCTGGAAATGTTGCACTCAGTCCCCTCAATGACCTCACCTTTGTTCCTTTTAACCCCATTATAAGCAGTGCTTGACCCACTCGGTAGGAGATGGTGTCCATCAACTTGTGCCTCAAAAGTCTGTAGTAACTCTACACCATGAAACATGCATGAACTCAGCAGATACCCCTTTTCTTGTACTCCCACCATGTCACACAAGGGAAAGCCAAGCTAGATGCTCTTTGTTGGAACCATCATTACCTGCTTATTCAGTGTTCCTGCTTTGGTGCCCATTGAAATGCTTTCTACTTGCAGAGTCTTTGTGTTGTGTGGATGAGATGGAGAGAGACAATGAGAGAATGGACAAAGGAATTTTCAGGATCGTTGAACTCCAGCTCCCTCATATGCCCCCAGTAAATGGAAGAGCCTTGACAAAGAGCAGTGAAACTCTGTATAGTGAGGACAGAACATGTTGGCAACAAGGCTGGAGGAACGTGCTGCTGGAGACAGCTTTTATCTTCAGGAATGACTGATTGAAAGGTTTTTAGAAGCGCAGGGTATCTGCAAATGTTACACTGTATTTCCATTTGTTTTCTACTTTATTTGAAGGTCTCATCAGAGCAGGCTTCAACCACCAAAGCTCTGACCCCAGAGAATGCCAGACTCCCCCTCAGAAAACTGAGAGCTGCCTGTGGCCATCTCCATTTCTTGTTACTCTCCTCTCACTGACACAAAACACAGGAAAGTTGAGGGGAAGGGAGAAGCTGGCTGTCAGTGAAAATATTTTGAGATACCTTCTGAAAGGCAGGCTTCACCTTAGAAGATGGTTTTATGTCCATCACAACTGTCTTTGATCTTTCTCAGCAATATCTGCCTGCCTAGCAGAGGACTGCTGCTGGAAGTGGACAGAGATGCCTGTGAGGGTAGTAGGCTTCTGACAATCTGGAGAAGCAGATCAATAAGCAGTGTTGGAGGCAAAACATGGATCAAGGTTCCTGATCTCCTCCTGCATTCCACCTGCTCAGGAGGACGTGGAAGCTCTGGCACAATGGGGCAGACCCAGCTTCAAGTTTCCTCTGTAGCACCTGGAAGAAGTC
Source organism: Tetrax tetrax (assembly GCA_009806455.1). NCBI lineage: Eukaryota > Metazoa > Chordata > Aves > Otidiformes > Otididae > Tetrax > Tetrax tetrax. The sequence continues at coordinate 718,165 of WHYT01017917.1, read as the reverse complement.
ACATCTTTAGAGGAGACAGAGAAGTGTTATGCTGCATTCAGCCTGGTTTTCATATCTCACGCAGTGGCCTGCTGGTATAGAGCCAGCCATATGCCACCACAGGAGAGGAGATTCAGCTCTCCCACAGACTGATGAGATGTGAAAGAGGTGACTGGTTTTGGGGAGAGGAAATATGGGTGTCAGAAGAGGAATTCAGGGTTGGCAAAGCCTGTGACAGCTTTATAGATGAAACTGCTGCCAGATGTTAATTGTTTTCTGTGTAGTTTTCAATTGATCTGTAATTTGACTGTAGATTCCAGGCTTTTATAATAAATTGTGTACAAAGCTAGCCACTTAAGGAGATAATAAAGACTCAAAGGCAGACAGAGCCATAAATTTGGACTTATCCAAGAGCAAGAGATGAGTTAGGGCCTCTTTGGCAGTGCTTTTTTTTCTTCTCCTTCCTCCTTTTGTTCTGTAGAGGAGCATGAAGGAACCAGAGCTTCTGTGCTGTGCAGACAGAGAGGGAAGTGGAAAGTCAAATCCCAGCTATGCTGCAGACACACTCCTTTCTGTGGGCGATGCCTCAGCATCTGTTTAACCTGGCAAATTAAAACTCCCATTTACTCTGATGATGCAGGAGCTTTTTCACCAATCATAGTTTCTCCTCTCTCTTTGTTCATCTGTGTGCATCCACACTCACTGGTTTTTCTATCCATCTACTTTTTTGACTTCTTTCAACATCTGTTGCCTTCCCTTGCCATGGTAGAAGCCTGCTGGATAGTAATAACCTGCAGACTTTGGCTTCAGTGTGGTCCCTTGCAGTTGAATTCAGGGGTTTTAAGATTGTGTACAAATACTTCTGTCTCCTTCTGTGGCAGCTCCTGGAAAATAGTGTCAAGTCCTCTCTCATAAAAATAAGGGTGGTTGGGTCACTTCATGCTTTCTACTCCTTTTGTCCTTCTGAATGGGGCACAGAGGTTTGGTTGCAAAGAATAATAATGAGTGTATGGTCATGATTTGTAGGGTGCAGTGCTACTGCATGGAATACATAGCACATGTTGGCCTCAACAGAATTAAAGAATTAAAAAATATTTTTTCCCCTACAGAAATGTTCTGAGAAAATCAGTGGCTTCTGTTTACATTCTTGCAGGAAAGCTGCATGATGTGAGGATTACATGGTGCTGCGAGTACCATCAAGGATGTACCACGTGACATAATAAGTTGTGTAAAACCTACTTAAGAGAATATTGAGCAGGAGTCACAATAGGGCCACTGTGAGCTCAGCTCCACTGCTGGACTCACCACCGCCATGAAAGCCTGAGCAGCAAGTACTGGGAAATGGTATTGTTCTGATGGTTTCAGCAAAGCTAAACTGATTTGCATCACCTTATTGCATGGCCCTTTCCCATCAGCTTTGTGAAGGCTGACAGTGCGATAGTATAATTTGTAAAATGCTGAGAACAGCCACTGTGCTGTTGGACAGTTCAAAGGACTCTGCAGGGAGCAGGAGCCCATACCATCCTGAAATGGTGGAAAGAAACAACATCCACTTTTTTTCATCCTTGCCATACAGGGGCAACTGTGTAGCGAGCAGCTGAGGTTGCTCAGGTTCTGTCCATGCTGCCCTAGGATGCTGTGAGTGTACTCTTCTCCCCTGCTTCATTCATTCCTAGGCATTTCTGTATGTTCTTTACAGCTGCTTCCAGGTTTGTCTGCTGCTATAGTAGCCAGTGTATTTCAGATATTCTTGGGAGTTCTGGCTTCGAAGGAGAGTCCAGGCCAAGTGAAGACCTTAAACAATTCTTTCTATAGTTCTAGTCAGGGGTTGTTTTTGTGTAACCCCTGTGTTTCAAGTTTATGCTCCTGTATGGCAAATTACGTTTCAGTGACTGTGTGAGGGTCTGTGTTGGTGCACAGAAGTATTTGTGTATCTGTGTCTGCCGCTGAACATGCACATCGCCCTTCATTCCTGTCTGACAAAGTGCATGGCTAAATTTGCACATTTTTGATAGCATATGAGGATATTTCTTTTAGTGCTTTTGTGACTTGCAGTTGTGTTAGCTGAGGTCACTCGGTGTTTCTCTGGCTATAGTTGGTGCTGTTTGATTCCCTGTGAACGGGCCCATACACAACGTTCAGTTGTGTTTGCCAAAGCACGTAAGAGCTATATGCTTATGTTGCCTCAAATGTGTGCCCGTGTGGTGTTTGCAATAGGCTCGGAGGATTTTGCTGTCTTTCACACTCTGCCATCTCAGTGCTCAGTGTGTTTGTGTGTGTGCGTGCCTTTCCTGCTCTGTGACTGTAGCACCCTCTCAGAACAGGACGCCAGCCAACTGCTGGCTCATAATGTGGTGTGGACTATTTGTCACAAGGGATTAGCTTTTCTGATGTAGTTGACTGTGACAAGCTCGCCTTTTGGGTGCACAGATATGAAACTGAATGTATGCAAAGCAGCATCATGCAAGGTGATAGGCACTCTTTTTTGTGTGCACCTGGAGTCATGCCTCTTACCCTGTGATGCTGAGTATGAAATCTGAGTGAGATCACCTTAAAAAATTTATTTGGTGAATCTCCTTTAAGTTGTATACAGTCACAACATTAGACTTCCTACAACGCAATCAACTTCCCTGCTGAAGAGGCAACTGAAAAAAGTGAGCAGCAGGAGTAGTATTTAATACCTGGAGGCACTGGTGGAGTTTGGTGTAGGGGAGTGCTGGGGGCTGCAGAGCCATGGAGGGCGCTGGCAGAGCTGGTGGGGAGCCCAGGGCTGGGAGAGCTGGGAAGAACAGGGGGCTGCAGGGAAGCATGGACAAAGCTGTTGTGGAAAAATGACCTTTTAGTTTATTCTGGTCTTCCTTTTTGTGGAGCAGTAAATCCTCCCATCCCATAGTTGGATCATCCTGCTGACTGATAAAGCAGTGAGACTAGGTAAGCCCTGTAAGCACCAATCTGTCTGGGGGTAAACCCCCTCCCCCTTTCCCCTTCTCCCTTCCTTCCCTGGCCTGCCACACATGACCTATCTGTGATCCAGGAAATGGGCCATTTTATGATCAAAGAAAACTATTTCTGTAAAGGCTGAAAGGCTCACAACATGCGAGCATTTACCAATCTATTGCCTTTTCACCTTTTGAACCAGAGTCTTCACCATTTCACAATAATTCACTAGATGTTTCTCTTCTCATTGTGTGATGCTCAGAAGCAGAAGGTGAGTGAGAAAGGATTGCTCACTTTTTTCTTTTTGTGGACACAGTGGAGGTGGACAGCAACTTCCAGTTTAGGAATTTGTCTTACTTCTGGTTGTTTGGTTTTGTTTTTTTTTCTCTTTCTCTGTTGCGCTCTCCTCCTTCGTGGTGCCTTAAACTTGTCAACATGTTAAGCCACTTGGAGTCCTTTGTCTTACACTAGCACCCATGGAGGGGTCAGCCCTCCCTGCCTGGGGAGTGATTGCACTGTAGAGAGGGGTGGGTTATTTACCAAAGTGGAAAGAGGTATTGCGTTGCTGTGTTTTTACTTACTTTTGCCTCTGAGGGAATATCTGAGGGAGAAATCGTATCTCAAGGACATCTCTCCTCCCACTTTGGAATCCCTCAGCCAGCTGGAGAGGAGCTTGAAATATGTCCAGTTCAGTCAAGACCTGTGATGGGACTTCTATTCCTGCTAACGAGACAGGTCACCGTGAAGTACCTGTTTAAGGAGTTTCAGAGGTGAGTCCCCTTCCCTGCAGCAGGGATGCCTCTTACTCTCTAATCAGCTTGTCTCCCAGAGAAACTGTGCAGTACATGCTGTCATTGGGCAAGCTGCTCTTCCCCAGAATCTGCTCCACACCCTGTTTTAATTAAACAGCCTGGTCTTTAAATGACCCTGTGCCTTGACGGCTGCTAGAGGACCTGCAGTGTCCGGACAAGCATAATTACTCACTTCAGAGACGCTGTGCTCCTCCATCCAAATGAGGATGCTTTCATCCCTCTTATTCACAGGTTCCAGTGCCTTTTCTCCTGTGGTGCCAGGTACAGTGTCCTGCAGGTGGGACTGGCCCCAGGCTCTCCTGCCTGGCTGTCATTTAAGCTGCCTTCTGCCTGCAGTCCTTTGTGCCACAATGATGATTCCATCCCCTTCTGCCTGCAGCAGCACTGAGTTCTCTAGTGAGAGCCCACAGCTGGGCAGCAGGTTTCACGGCATTCCTCTAGTTCGAAGGGAGGTTTTGAAGCCCTGATGGGCCTGTCTTTGGCCTGATGCTCCATCGGTGGAAGGTTAACAGCCCCACAGCTTGAGAGGTGCTGGATCTTTCATGGGGCAGAAGAAGGGGCTGTATCGGGGTTTAAATCTCTGCTTACTTTTTTCTGGGGAGAGTTGCAGGTTCCATGGGAATGGGTTGAACTGCTGAGCGTATGTTTGTATAAATGTTAGTTTACTATGCACTGCAGCTCAAGGACATTTCAAGGACTCATTCAAACCTGAGAGAAAGAGAAAGGCCTTACACGTGGGAGGAGGAGGAGCTGCCATCCTACTGTTGCTTGAGATTGTCTGATCCTTGCGGGATTACTACTGCTTCCCCTCCACAAAGACTGGAACGTGCAGGGGAGAGGTAAACCCCATCTCTTTAATCAGGAGAGTTGAAAAGGCATACATAAATAAATAAATAAGCCTATTCCTTTCTTATTCTAGACTGAAACTCTATGAAGAGAATATGAAAGTGAGAGAATGTGAAAATCATACAGTTTGTTCTGTGCAGCGAGAATCTGCCATTACATCTAGGCTTCTAGGTGGTGGGTTTGCACATGAAATGGCCTTATTTACTCTCCCACGCTTTTCTAAAGTGTTCTCGTTGCGCGGAGTTGAAGCATTTTTTAAAGAGAGTTTGCTTCTCCTGAGCGCTCTGTAGATGGCATCGATGTGCCCTTTTCCAGGAACGGCACTGGAGATTCTCAAGTGGAGTACCATTGCCATCTGCTGGCAAGAAGGGAGGTTGCCTTTTCGTGGGTTTGGGGTTTTTTCTTTTTTTTTTTTTTTTTTTT
>WHYT01017917.1:675819-713148 GCA_009806455.1 Tetrax tetrax | reverse complement strand
ATTTTAAAAAGGGTTTTGTTTTTTTTTTTTTTTTTTTTTTTTTTTTTCCCACCTTGAAAGCACCTGAAATGCCATCAACAGCTCCATCTTGGGTGTTTTGGTCGTGGAGTGTGCTTTCTAATTTGGAAGGCTTGTTTGCAGATAGAAGTCTCATTACTCCGGATTCTCAAGCAGGGGTAGGGATGCAGCCCTGGCCTAGCACGGGCATAGTTGTTCCCATTCCATGGGATACTGAAGGTCCTTCTCAGAGATTCCATAGGCACCACTATGTCCCAGTGGGACAGAAGATGTAGCCCCACAATGCTTCGGGAAAATGAGCTTTGCAACCTCATCTGAAGTATTGCAGGAGGGACTACACTTATACTCCTTTGTCTACCCAGAAGAGTTGAGTTTGAATACAGTATAAAGAAAACTCTGAAATGCTCACACATATCCCTGTCCTTAGAGAACTGAGCAGGCCTCATCCACCATAATCCCTGTGCATTCACAATGTTGGATTAAAGGTTTTCTCTATTCAGCTACAGAGTTAGTTGTCTTTGTCTTTGCAGAAGAGCAGTATACTCGTGATCTGCTGTCTCTGCAGTGCTCCCAGAAGAGTGCTGACCTTTCCTCATTGCACCAGTTGCAGAAGGTGAGAAAGGATCGACCCTGGCTCTTCTAACCCCAGAAAAAATAAAGGTGCAGTTGATGTCCTTTCTCACAATCTCCTGTCAGTCTCCCATCTTTGTCTTTGAAGGGGAAACAGAGGTAAGAGGAGCACTCAGCATGGCACAACAATTCTTCTGCACAGCCAGGAGCATAACACTGAGCCATCTTTTCTCATGGGCACTGTTACTCAAGTAGATCCAGGCATTAGTCAGTGAAAGTTGATGGTGCCAGGATCTCCATCCCCTCTCTTGTAAGCCCTTTGCATTGACCAGGGATGATTACACTGGAGACAGGTATTTGATCCTGGCTGGAAACAAGTAGGGTACATGAGGCATGTCAGGGTGCATGTGGACTGCTCTCTTAGAGCTTCAGAAATGGTCATGGTGGGAGGGGGAGGTGAAGTGATGAAGGGGAAGGATTGTTTACCTTCACGGAAATGCTGTTTCTCAAGACCACTAGTGTAAATTTGATGAAACTTTGCTGAGAAAACCTTCTCAGATCCCAGAGGGAATTTCTGGTGTAGGGAAGACAAGAAAACAGCAGACTGAACGGTTTCCTAAAAACAAAAAGCAGCATCTGTGTCTCTGCTCATCCTCTCATCTTTTTCACCCTGTTTTTCACAGATGTTTGCTGATAATCTTGCTTTATTTCACAACAGCCTCAAAGCACATCTCAAAAACTCCATCTTTCCCTGACACAGGATTCTTGCTTTCTGGCTATTCTTAATCATCAGCCAGCCAAGAGTGTAGACCACCATTACAACCTAGTCTCAGATATGTTTTCTCCCATTGAAAGCCATCCTTTGCCTTCACAAGCCCATGGGCAGAGAGCAATTCAGCTATACAACATGTGAGAGGCCTCTCTACCTATAGAGCAACTTGGGACAAAAAGGTCTAGGTGAGAAAGAGTTTGGGAGGGGAGGACATGGAGAAGGAACTAGAAGCATGAGGGAACATCCACACTCAGCTGAGCAGAGCAGGGCAAGACAACACATGTGTGGGATGGCATCTGGAGCTGGTGGGTCACAGCTGCAAGTGCACAGGCCCCATAGGTAAGAGTTTTCTGAAGGAGATAGTGACTTCTTTGAGAGAAACTAACTCCTCTGTAGATAGAGGAAGAATAAGCCACCAGTTTTAATAGCTTCTGCCACTGAGGGTCTCCATCCTCTTCTGTTGTTGCTGTCCTGGGCTCTGACCATCATTAGTTCATGAACAAATGCAGCGCATTCCCTATCACCTTACCGTCCCCTGTGCTACCCACATGCTTCAGGCAGAGCACTGCTAAGCAGAGATACTATGCTGCAAGCGCTGGCAATGAGAGCCGAAGAGAAAGGATGTGGAAGTTGCTAGGGGAAAGTGGAAAAGGGAAGATAAAAAAGGGATGAGGCAGAACAGGTGGGTAGGGTAGGGGAATGGAAGTCTTGTGGCCTTGGATTTGTTTTACCTGTTTTGCATTTGATTGTGAATGTAGTGATTTCATAGTCACCAATAGCTGATTTTTTTTTTTCCCAGCACAGACAATAAAACTCATGCACTTTGAGTTTTGAGAGCTTCACATTACAATGTAGGACGTGGCAAAACACTTTCCAAATACCTATTTGTTCTGTAAAGCCCTTTAAAGGCTCCACTTGAATATAACAGTAGCAGCATTTGAAACCGTTATCTGTTCCCCATGCTGCAGCCAACAGAGAGCAGCATCGTCACACGCATGCATGTGCTATTGACAATCCAATCCAGTGCACAGTGCTTCCCTGTGACGGCTTATCCACTTCGTACTGGTTTCCCCCACCATACTTTTGGCTGTGGGTGCCAGAGTGATCCCCCAGTGCTGCACCTACCATCCTCTCTGTGCCAGTGGCATGCTGGCCCCAGGCGTGGGTGTCTCCCGGAGAGGAATCTGCGTAGGCAGCCAACTGCCTATTTGCTGTGGGAAGCTCTGCTGCAAACAGGGGATTTGACTGCTTCTAGATCAGTAAAGTGAAGGAGGAGAGACATTTTTCTGTTCTTGGCACAGGGCATATTGCTCTTCCAACAGGTTAATCTTGCTAGTGACTCAGTGAGCAGCTGCTGGGGATACTGGTGTCTGCATTCCCTGAATAAACCTGCCTGATTGTCCAAGAGATTTCCCTTCTGCTGGCAGAAAGCTGCACAAGCAACACAGGGGTGGGAAGAATGAGCCTGAGCCTGCCCTGCAACAGGAAGCAAAATTCCCAAGGCCCATAGTACCTGAATGTAGACACAACAAGAGGATCAGTCCCACAATCTAGGTTAATGGGCTGGAAACACAAGCCCTGCACTGGGGCAGCATCTGCACATTTCCTGCTGGGTTGGCAGGATGATGTGGCCACGATGGGAAGATACCATGTTATTGCAGGTGCTTGATGGAGGAATATGTCCTGAGTCTAGTCACACTAACAGGAGGACACTTTGAAAGGCTGGATATCAGCCCAGCCACAGCAGTGTCCTTCCTTAAGTGGGAAGAGAGCTCAGGAGCTTTCTGTCATGGTGGTAATGTTGGTCCAGTGGGTATAGGAGCATCAGCAGACCATTGTCACCAATGCCAAATCAGGCTCTCCCGCAGACTTAGGCTGGCAAGAATGATAATAACTTCAAAGCTTGTTTGTTGGTTTGGTTTACACAAACTTGGCAGCAGACTCTCAAAATGTTTACCATCTCTTGTATTAGGGAGCTAAGCTAGGTAGCATGAGGCTTGGCTTCATTGCTGTGCTCTGCCATATATTTCCCATCTGATACAGGGAAATCTGTCTGGGCTTCTAGCCCGTTTGTAAAATGGAGGTGGCAGCATTGCCTTATCTCTCAGGAGTGTTGTGTGGATGAAAAGATGGGAAGATGTGTACTTGCAGACTAGGGTGACTGGAAGGTGGGGAAGCATGACATCACGGCCTAAGGAGGAAGGGGAAGAACACTGGGTGGAGGGCAGTATGCTCTTTCTCAGCCTTGGTGGTAAATCAGGTCAGATCTCCTGGCTTGTGACCTGCAATGTGTGGGAATTGCCACAGCAGGCTTTGGTTTTGAGGGAAAATAAGGAAGGGCAACATCTCTCTAACCACAGGCCACAACTTTGCAGATATATGCTTGTGCCACATCTCCTCTGCTGGTATTAGTGGCTAAAGCCATGCTGGTACTTCTTCTTTATCTGAAGAGGTTAGAGTGGGCAGGATCCACGTCCAAAATAGCAAATTCTTCCCTTGTGACTGCAGGCACAGTCTCGACAGGGAAGCAGACTGTGTTTCTCTTTGCTAATACGCACACGCGCAAGCCACAGAGAATTAGCCAGATGGTTTCACTTGAAAAAATCAAAAGCACAAAGCCATCTGCTCTCCTGTCCTGGGGATCATGAACTTGACTTCTTGTCTACTGGTTTAAATTTAATCTCATAGGGCGCAGGCAACACGCGTATTCACTCAGTTTAGAAATCACGGGGCCTGATGGGGGCAAGAGGACTGGAGACAACTCCATCACTCGAGTTTCCTGCGACCAGACGTTCCCAGCATGTGTTGCGGTAACCCTTCCACTGTGAGACAAATGCCAGCAAAATAGCTATTAGCTGTGGGAAGACATCAGCTGCAGAGAGCTGCAGAGCACCTTATGGCCACCACCTGCCTGAAGCCCTTGTTTAACGGCAGGGGGAATGCTCACATCACTCTTGGAGAGGGACATGACTGCTCCTCTTTCCAAACCAAGGTAGAAGGGAAAGCGAGCTGCTTAGGGGATGAGTTAGACACTCCTGGAAAAAGTAGTCCAATCCTTGATATGTCTCTGAGATGCTCATCTATTAGACTGAGCTGACAGAGGAATGACATTGTCACGGCAAGCAAAGGGATCACCCTCCAAATGAAGATAAGAGAGATGTTTGCATAGCTGGCATAGAGAGGACAGCAGCTACTGATCTTATATTGGAAAGACACCCAGGACAAAAAGTTATTGTTTAGGGCAACTCTCTATATGGAGTAAATAGAGCTTATGAGCCCAAATTGTTCCTCCAGCACTAGCTTGAACGTTCGATTTGGCCCTGACTCTGTTCTCCTCCCTTTGAATTTGATTTGTGTGATTATCTCCAGAAAGAAGCCTTCTGGCTGGAACTGTTTTAGAAACCATAGCAGTTAATTCAGCATTGCAAACTAATGTTTAGTTTGTATTATTGGCACATAATTGTTCAGTTAGGTGTTGCCAGGACTCATGTTTTGTTGTGAGGCTTGTAGTGTTCACTATGTTTCTGAAAGCCTTGCTGTTGAGGTCAAGGTATTTTTTTTCTTTCATTGAAGCAGTATGTTTCTGCCCCTTATGCTTTCGACAAAGAGAATGGACCTGAAAGGTTATAAAGCAAGGGGACTAATGAAAAGAACCGAACATTTATTACTCAGACAAAACCAAAACCTTGTGATATTTAGCTTTGAGGGCCTGACTCCTGACTTTTTTGTATTGGCAAGGTGGTGCTGAGAAAACACATTGTGAATTTTGATGGTGTCCTGGGAAGTTAAATGCTCTGGGAGCTGCTTTCATCCATGCAAGACTATGCAGACTTACCAAACATGACTCTGGTATTCAAGAAAGATAGTTGTGAAATTCCAACTCACTGCTAACACGTAAGTTGAAAATAAAAGATAGTTCGTAAAGGAAAATAAAAAGAAAACAAATGAGTGCTATCAAGACAAGCCCTGTTCAACAGAAGCTTTAAAGGACAAGCTTACTTTTATGCAGAGAAATCATCTTGCTGACTTCAGAGGATTGTGTTGTGTTCATACCCAAATGATTCTGAAGAAAAAATAGGCTGGAGGAAACAAAACTGGGAAGCGCTAGTGGGCAGTTCATGAATTTCAGAGGGTAGAATTAAGCTAATAAATGATTCATTCAGAATTGTTTACCCAGCTTTAGCTAGCATCAGGAGGGAAAGAATGCAAATGGGGCTGATTATCCAGATTCACTTTATGTCAGTGAGTTGTTCTTGGCTGGAGAACTCTTCCTACAAAGGGAAGGGTTGAACACTCCATCATTTGAGAGCATTCATCACTGAATTGGACAAAAGTCTGAGAATGCACTGCAGGAAATCCTCACAGCAGAGCGGAGAGCTGGATTCCCCAGGTGCTATTTCCTTATCTGCTACGATGTTTTAGTTTTGGTAACCATGCAAATTACGAGTAAAATTGCCTGAATGAAGTTGCACTGAGGGAACTCTCCCATAAGAACCGAACGCAATAGGGGTTGCTAATAAAGGTAGAGCAAAATCCTTGTCAAATAACTAACTCTTTCTTGCAGAAAAAAAATAGCTAAGCCAAACTGAAAATACCTGGCTGATTCCCTGAAAAATCTTTACCCAGTTCTGCCTCAAATGAGGATTTTGGAGCAGGATCCACCCACCAGTTCTAGTGACAACCACCAGGAACCCCAAGGCAAACCCTGCACTGATCGTACCGCTCAAGACAGCTGAATTTGCTGTTCCTCAATGCCAATTAACAAGCAACCCATGCCAGGCCATACAGAGACACAGCAGAGCAAAAGACAGGCCTAGCTGTTTTGTAAGCTATAGCTAGAACTGCTAGGCAAATAAAGGACAGAGTAATCTCTTTGTGGATGAGAGACCTTTAATTAGGTAGCCTCGCTTGAGAACTTGTTTATCTGACAGTGACGTAGGACAAAGTCTGAAACGAGTCAAAATTATGAGTTGTGACTATATAGCAACACTTACAACAGTTTCTCGGGGGTGCATTGGGGGAGAGGAGGGAAAATCCCACTTCTGTTTGAAGTAATAATTAAGTTATTTTCAGAAGCTATTAGGACATACTGGAGGAGAGGGTCTGGAGAGACTTGGACCCTCCACCACTGGAACTTTAAAATAATAGGTTGGACAAATGGCTTACATGAATGGTTTTAATGTAGTTGCTGCTTTTGAGAAATAAGAGATGACTAGGTGATTCAGCAGCGGTCTTCCAGGCTCACTTAGTGTGATTCTAGTAGCGTAATTTATGAGGCAGGGCTGTGTAATACCCAAGGTGCCATTGACTCTCTTGTAGTTGCAAATGGTCAAGAACTCTGCTTTACAGGTGGCCCTTCTTTTGGGACATGGGGACTAATGATGTTGTAGGAGGAATGACAGCCACTCACTCATGAACACTGCTGCCTTCAGCATCGTACGTTTTCTTTGGAGGTCTCCCATCCAAGAATCTGAATTAATGCTCCTCTGGAACAGGGAGAGAGAGAGAGAAGGAGATTTATGGTGGTGTGCAAGACTGAGAGAGACACCACGACTAACAAGCTAATTAGCCCCTCAAAAGCTGGTAGACAAATGGAGAGGAAAAGAGTCTCTGTCTCACCTGCAGCCTTACATGATACACATAGTGAGAAGGCAGCTTGCCTGCAGGGGCCAGCAGAGTTTGACAGGAAAGCAACTTTCAGTGCCTCTCCTTCCCTCCAACACACAGTCGGTCTTGTGTGGCAGCACAGAGCATCCTGCACCTCGCAGGGTCCACTGCAGTGGCAGCAATCATTCACAGGGTTTGCTTTTCAACAAGATGTCTGAGGTGGAGGTAGGGGAGTCTTCGGCCCTGGAGCTGCCGGAGGAGGGAGAGCCAAGTAGCGCTTTGTGCCCTACATTCCTCGAGGCTTCTGCGGTGCAGGTTTTAGAGAGGGAGCAGCACGCCCAACCTCCATCTGTGTGAAATAGATGGAACATAAGAAATGTTTTAAATAATTGAATAATGAAATGAATATATTAATGCACAGAGAGTGGGAGAGGGCTGATGTGCTGGACTTATTCAGCCAAACAGCCCCTGACAAGCCGGGAAAGAAGTAGGGTCAGCATTTATTCCTCTGGAGGGCATTGAAGGCGGGGTACTGCAATCAATGGGTCTCCATATAGCTCTGCTGTCTTTCTCCCATTTCTTCGTTCAGTGATTCCAGCTGCTTTTCTTTCTTTACCTTGTCTCCTCTGTCTCACTGTCTTACTATGCTTCTCTAGATCTTCTTTTTTCTCTGTGTTTTCTCTCTTGTCCTCATTCCCTTTTGCATCCATATCTTCCCGTGGCTTTATGCTGTTTAATCCTCCAAAACACAGGCAGCCGTATCAGAGAGCATATATCCATCTCCAAGATATATGCCCACCCTATTTCTGCAGCCACTTCATTTCTTAGAAGCATCTAATTACAGGTGAGATTCACCTACTCTCCAGATACTCCACCTCTCGTTCAGGAGGCAAGTAAGTGTCTAACACCAAATGCAATACATTTCTAAAAACACTTGGATGGCTGACAGCTGAGGTTGGCAGTCTGAACCATCAATTTGCTTATGTAGGAACACAAGTGCGGAAGTGAGTTGGGTTTGGTAAGTCAGGCAGTAAATGGCACAGGAGTTGGTATTAAGAACGGTTGAATTATAATTCTAGTGAAAAATATGGAGTGACGGAGCTGGCCACAAACAGCTGCTGCACATCATTTATTATATCCAGCTCTGCCAGTGCGTGCTCCTGCCTTGCAGCCCCCTCGCCTCCAGCTCTCCCAGCCTTGGGCTCCACACACCAGCTCTGCAGTGCCCCCCAGCTTCCCTGAAGCCCCCTTTCCTCTCTGTGCTATTTAAGAACTTAATTCCTCTTCGTGAAGGCTGCCAATGTTGCTGATGCATGCAGCGGTTTGCTAAAACGATCGTTCAGTTCCAGAACATTACAGGAAAACCTGCTGATTCCCATCAGGTGTAACCTGAGTCATATTTCAGATCCTAAATCTAAAGTACTTAAGGAATCACCCAGCCATTTTTTGTTTGTAAATGAAAATCATTCAATTAGTGGCTTTGCCTTGCTTGAACACTTTTTTTCCCTTCCTAGATCTTCATGTTTGAATTATTTGGGGAGCAGAAGTTTTGGAGGTCTTGTGGCCCTGACTTTTGAAATCAGTAGGGTCCTGTCACCTAAGCAAAACAGAGAAGCTATGCCGTCACTGTGTTTTACTGAATGTGCACATTTGGAAGCTTTTTGTTAAAAGAGAAGTTAAAATGCACAGGGTATAAGCGAGGGGAGGAATAGCTTCCTGCATGTGACGAGAGAGTGACAAGCTGGGAGGAGCTAGGAGCTCCTGGCTGTTGGATATGTTGAAAACTTGATTTTCCTCCTAAGATTATGTGAAGACTCCATAGGTCTACATGGATGGGGTAATCTGTATAAAAAAAAAAACCACATGTAAAATACATATAGAAAATACTTATATAAAAAATACCTATGGAAGAGGAGCCTGTGGTATGGATCACAGCAGCAGCTGGTGAGGAGAGGAGATGCTGGTGGAGAGAGATATATGATTTCTGGATGCAGCATGCAGAGATGGGTGGGGAGGAGGAAAGTACAGGGAGTTTAAAAGTGGCAGCTCTCTCCTTCATCTAGGAAGTTATTTCTCATGCGGAGTGAGTGTAACCCTCCAATGCGTCTTCCAGTTAGTGACACTCAGGAAATGTTTTATGGATGAGGCTCCATCACCTGTTGGCATGAAGAGGAGAAGGCAGAGCCACCGGTGATAGATGATCACTTGGAAACTGCACTGTGTCCTCTGCACCCTCCGCCTCCCTCTCCATGCCTCTTTATCATGCATCATTGCAGTAGCATCCACCTGCAGCTGCCAGGAAGCTCCCAGCTCCCAGCTTCTCTCCCTCTTAACTTCCAAGATGTTCTGATGTACTTCCACTTCTCTGAAACTGCTTTTCTAACTCAGAGATGTCATCACATAAATGGATGAACTGTTTGTATTTCTGCAGGTAACAGCAAAAGAGAGAATTCTTCTCTGGATGTGTTGTATTGAACATCTTGCATGTTAACCCCTGTTTCCTCAGTGAGCATCCTGGTGTAAATCAGACAGTTTTGTGGCAGGGGTAAAAAGGAGCAGGATTTTGCAGATGATTTATTTTTGGCTGTAGTGGGTATGTGCTGCCAATTTGAAACCTTTGTGTGTGGTATTTTTGTTGGTTGGGGTTTGTTTTTTTTTTTTGCAAATATCCTTTTTCTGCATCTCTCTTCTCACTATAGTTGCTAATGCCATGGGAAATGGCAGAAAATTACTGCAATGGGTACTGGAAAGCCCTGGCCCCCAAACCAGATTGTTGTCAGAGACAAAGTAAGGAGAGACAGTTTCAGAGGTGACTACCCAATCCCCCTGATAGTGCTTGTTAGCTGAGCAGTCTGTAAAATTCAAGCACTTGTCAGAATCCCATTTAATAAAAGTAATTTTCCAATTATGTTTGGAAAACATAGATAGAGCCTAGGTACTGGCCACAGTTAAAGCCTGTCTGTTCTTGGATGGTGCAATCTCAATTAAACCTTCCCGTCCAATTCCCAGCCATCAGGTGCTACCTTCAGTGACTGCCAAGCCCAGTTTGCGGGAGCAGGTCTGTGACTGTAAGCTGTGTTATTGCCATGTCAACCCTTCCTTTCTTCCTGAATCCCCGAGTCCCATCTTTGTTTTTGCTTCCTGCAGGAGGTCTTGTGTTAGTTCCACGTTAATCAGTAGGCAGCTCACTTCAGTGCATCACTTAGTCTAATCTAGGTGGTACCCAATCTTTCCCATCATTTCTACTTCTCTGTAAACAGGAGTTAGTTTCGCTATATGGAGACCCAGAAAAGCACGGTAGCGATGGCGCTCTGCATACAGAGAGCAAAACCCCAAGGCTGTTTCAGGCATACAATTCAGGCTCCTGGTAAGGTGGCAATGGTAGCATAGCCAGATGCCTCCAGACCATGTCTATTATCAGCCTCTTAAAGGCTTCCTTCCCAAGCTGTACACCAGCATAGTCCAGATGATGCTGAGGGACCCAGGACTGAGCTGTGCCTGTATTGCATCTGTAGGCATACTAGGTTGAAATGGTCCTAAATGCCTGCCCCAACTCTCACCCATTGCGCACACATATGGTGTGCGACCACCAGGCCCCATAGCAGTGTGAGCTGAATGGCAAGGAGCGTTGCTGTGGCACTGCCCCACCCCAAACACAGAATTTGTTCTCATTGCCAGCGAGCTGGGGATACAGGCTAATAATGGATCCTCAGGAGCAACTTTTCTCCCCTGTGTAGTTCTTCCCTCCTCCTCCCTCCCCCTTCCTTCGCCTGAGTGTTTAGCTCTGAAAAGAATAATTTATCAAATCATTTTTATTCAACTTCGGAGGAGGAAGAAAAAGGATGGTGGGGGAAAATGGGCCCTTTGCTGTTTTAATTGCTTTGCGGAGTACTTGTGAGAGTGGAGCTGGGCTTATCAAAGCTGGCGCAGCTGAGTCCCCGGAACGCGCTAATGAGAGCCACCACGTGACCAGCCACACTCCTCCGATGGACCAGATAGTGCCTCAAACCAGGCAGGGACTCCAACACTTAGCAAGTCAGTTTAAATGAGGAGCTATAAAGTTTAAACAGGAGGCTGGGGGGAACTTGTTTTACAAGGACTTTGGAATCAAATTAAGGGGTTTATTTATCTAAAAAAAAAGGCCAAATGAGACATGCAGTCTAGGATGTTGTTTGGCTTGTTTTTTTTCTGATGATTCATTTCTGAGTCAAGTGTCAGGATCTAGGAAGGAGGAGGTTATTTTTTTCCTTGACTGAATGAAACCCAAGGAACCAGCTGAATTCCTGGAGCTCATTCATTTCTCTTTGTGCCTGAGGGTTTTTAGGAGCTTGGTGCTGCAGTGACTTCAAAAGGCTGCCGTGGAGTGCGGTGAGATCTGCTCACAGGGTTTTGAGCACCGTGGCTCCTGGCCAGAGAGCTGCTAAAACTGCTGGACACCTGGGTGCCAACTACATGCACTCACACCTTCAGAGAGAACTGCCAGGGTTTCCAGGGGGGCTGTGCAAATTGCAGCGCTCCCCTGCAGCCCATACCAAGTCTGCAGCACCACAGGAACAATCCTAGGTGGCCATGGTTGCTGAGTCTGAATCTCTTGGGACAATTTGCTTTCATTTCCACTCAATTTAGACCCTTCTAATCCAAGTTCTGAAAGGTGATCATTTATTCCAGCTGCCAGTGCTCTCAGATTATATCAGAACTAGCATCCTGATCTCTTACATCGCCAGTTATTTAGGGTAACAATGCCCACACAGCTTTACTATTGCATTTCAGTTGCGACTTGCAGGACACCTTGTAGCTGATCTTTGTGTGGCTGTACCAAAAAGCCACTTTCAACACAAATACCACATCTTGAGCAACCTCAGCTAACATCAGTTAGCCCTTTTTTGAGTCAGATGTTGGATAGCTGACATCCTGAGGTACTTTTTGACTTTATTGTATGATTCTATGGCTTTATGATCCTGCTGTTCTGGTGAGGAGTCTAGTGTAGCCCTGGATGAACTGCATCCTAGGCAGGTGCACATCAATGAAGGTGATTTACCCCCAGCACAGAGTTCAGCTCAGCGACAGAAATAAGAGGAACAGAGGGTGTGAAGGAGGAGACTAATATTGCATACTTAAGTTCTTGTTTGATAAAATTGTTCACGTCCCTTCTGGCTGTCATCACACTTAGGTTTCACATTTTTAATTAAAAACCCCACAGCTGAAATTTCTGTAATATTGCAGAAGCATGGACTGAATTCTACCTGGCTGCTTGTCAGTTTCCTCCTATGAAGAAGCAATGCCAGTTCTCTAAAATATCAAATGTGAATAAAATATGTTGGGTTTTTATTTTTTTTAATCTTAACTTAAAAAAAAAAAAGTTTCATAAAAAGCTCTCTTGAAAGCAATGATGGGACAATCTATTATTAAATACAACAAATCAATATTAATGCCATCTGATGGCTGAGATTTGCTTGAGTAGTATTTTATATTCATGTGTATGCTGTTAACTCTGCCTTATTAGATATGTGCAACATGGATGACTTAAGGTTGCTGTGGGAGCCATCATTTTTTAAATTTCCTGACTTCTACACAGGTAAAGTCAACCCCAAGCTAGGTTACATTAATATCACGTAATTTCCTTGATTGAAGAAAGAGTGTTGGAGTATTTTATTGTCTGTGTTCCTGCATTCAATTGCATGTTCAACCAAAATGAGTTCGATTCCTGGCCCCACGCTAAAGAATTTAGAGCAGCAGAACTGAAGCTTGCTTTTAGGAAAGAGCAACAGCTCTGACTGCGACTGCAATCCACAGACTTGAAGGCTTTTTCCATCGTGTGCTGCTCTCCAGGTGCTTGTGCGTGCTCTGTGGCAGGTGGCATACACACGTGCATCCTGTTATGCAGTAAGGAATGATGGGGTAGGAACAGAGGGTCTGGGATTTGGTACCTTAGGGAAGCCATTTCCCCTGGTGTGTGATATGACCCTTTCAGAGGCATCAGGTTGCACGAGAAAAGGCTGAAATGACCACATTCTATGTGGGGCAATACCACAAATCCTCCTAGTTCCTCCTCACCCCTTCTCCTTCTTTCTTGACATGTTCTGATACTTGGTGTGTATCACCAAGCGAATAGGCTGCTGCTTTGAGATTTCGCCATGCTCTTTGCCATTCAAATATGTCTTCCTTCTACTATGCCTTCTCTTGAGTATCAGGCAGCTAGATAATTTCCACCTCTTATTCAGAATGGGGGAAATTGCCTGTTACTAATTATCTACAACTTACAGCACAACTATCTATAGCCATGTTGGCTGCAGGCTCTTTGTAGTCAATGGTGAGAAAGCAGTTTATCTGATGTTTTCACCTGATGTCCACAATAGGTTGGAATGATTCAGGCTTTGGAAGTACATATTGACCCCTAGGAGTGAGATCTGATTCAAGAGGAGCCTTCTGCATTAAACTTGACCAAATTCAGCCCTAGTATATCCACAGGTAGGTAGCAATAATATACAAAGACACCCAGCCCAGACATTAACTGCCTAACTATATGTTAGCATAGCGTACTGCCTTGCTCCTTAACCCTACATAGAAAAAAGCCTCCATGAGCCTGGGGTGCAGTGCTGTTCTGTTACCAAGACATTGTTTCTGGTACCAAAACTGGCTGGCATATCTCAGCAAAGCTTTGCTTTATGCCACAGAGACATGGCCTCAGGACCACCTCTTCTACTGGATGTGGTTTGCCTTGTCTGACATATGTTCAACCACTTCTCATCAGCATGTGACATTTTAACATGAATGTGAGTTTAGCTAAAGTTGGTGTTGACCACTGGAGTGTCGAGGAATAATATCAGTTCATCTGTTGTAATTGTTTGTGCTGTTGGAAAAAGACATGTAAATCTGTGAATAGATGTGGGAAAGAAGAACCTGGAGGTGATCTCCCATGTCCATCTACTTGGGAGCTATTGGAAATAGCAAATCAAGCCTCTCTGTGTGAGAACCAACCAATCATCAAGACTTATCTGGCCTCTCTTGGAGAATAATGCTACTCAAAGTAAGTGGTATGAATGGTAGTGGTTCTTTTGTGCAGGAACTATGTCAGCATGGATTTTAACCTTGCATGTTGTAGGCCAATAACTCTGCTTGTGCAAGGCAGCCACCTGTGGCAATGGCTGACAGATTTCCTTCAGTGAAATGTTTTCTTTTTAGCAGAGATAGGATCATCCACTGCACCTTTATTATGGTGTGTTTAAAACCAATGTATCATCTCATGCCTTTGGTGGATGGTGCTGCCTTTTACAACATTTTGTGTTTCAGGCCAGTCATTCTGATCCTTTCAATCCAAAGAGGAAATTTCTTTGGGGCAGAAGTAGTTAATAAAAGTTAAGTCATCCCATAAGCAGACAGAAAAAAAATAACACCATGTGACTGAGATGGCCAATTAGACATCATGAATATTCAGAATTCTCTAATCGAATGAAAGCTCATTACAAACATCCAGACTGAAATTTGCTCATGTAAAATATTCATTGAACAATTTTGCATAAATAAATAATAAACAATAATAACTGCATAAAAATTTGTTCATAGACCATCTATCAAGAGGGTGGGGTGGGGGGAGACAGAATCTGCTAAATAAACTGTATGTAATGGGTAATCTGTCCACTGCTAGTTTTGAGCTCTCCCATGGTAGATTTGCTGTGGAGATCTGAGATGAGCATCTCTCTTCTGGGAGGGGTGTGGAATAGAGCTGCTTGGAGTAGATAAAGACACCATGCTACTGCAACCTTAAGGGAGCAAGGTGTCTAAGATTGAGATTTCGCTTATGATGGATGTAACAGAGTCTGAGAGTTGTCTGAACACATGAGCTGGAGAAAATCTACTGGGTTTGAAGAAGATTCAAACCCATTTCTGTCTAAGAGGAAAAGCAGCCTCCTATTCAGCCAACCAAGGTTTACAAAATCCTCCCGATGCAATGGATGTGTTCAGTTTGTTGTCGTAGGACAATGCAGAGGAAGAGCAAAATTAAAACTGTAGTGTGTGTCTGTGAGGTGCAAAAGAATGCATATTGCTGGACACATGCAAACAGGCTATACACAAACTGAAAAAGGTCAGAGCTGTCCCAGACCTGCATATGAAATAACTGCAAATGACTGTTTTCATGCTGCCTACCTGTTTGGTTAAAAGGGCTGGGGGGAGAGAAATCAAAAGGCCGTTTCAATAAAATGTGAAAACTAAAATCCACACTTGTTAGGAGAGAAATACCAGGTGAAGGGTACTAAGCTGTCATTGGAGATGGTTGTGAGTGAGAAGGTCTCATGCTCAGTCCAGTCTCAAATCATACTGTGCTGAGGGCCATCTGTGGAGCATCTGGCTCTCAGGACATCTATGAGACGGCTTGACCTATTAAGCATGGGCTAGATCTGTATACCTCAGGGTCGGAACTGTCATTTTTGTGGTTTGTTTGCACAGATACTAGCAGAAAAGCACCCCAAATATGCCCCATTGTAGGAGCAATGAACCGGACAGTTGTGGGGACATTCTATGTGCCTCCTGGCGAGTGGAGAAGGGACGTGAGATCTCAGGTTTCCCCCTACTCTCATTCTGTAAAAGTCATCGCTCACCTATGATAAACCTTTGCAGGTCCCCCTTCACCCACATAGTAATTACCTGACAAGTATCCCAAGTGCCTGCCCACACAGCGAATTACATGGCAGATTTTGTGTAACTACATGGTGATTACCTGGTCCTTCATACTGCTGGGCAATTAGAATCTGAAAGTGTTTTGTAAAGGTTAATTTATGTGAGACTGCTCACACCCCCTCTGCCTACCCTGAGCCCAAGACTTCTGCTTTCACATACGGCCCTTGTGTTCTTCCATGGCACTGTCTGTTCTTCTTCACCCCTGTGGGAGGGATTTGACATCTCTGTGGATCAGGGCAGAGAAGGCAGCCAGTGCTGGGTGAACTTTTATTTGTTGTCAGCCTACATGTGCGCAGTCACCAACAGATAAATGTGTGATGTTGCCACAACCAGAGGAGTCTTGTATGAGGCTGCCTAAGGCCTGTGGTCTCTAGGAGTTTGACTTTGAACTGCTCAAACCCCTGTCATTCTCCCTGGGGGACCTACCACATTAAACTGCCCTCCCCATTCCACCTTATAGGGGAAATCACTGCTCTCCTACTGACCCACTGGTATGGGAGAATTAATCTTAGAAAAGGAAGAAAAAAAAAGAAAAGAAAAGAAAAACCCTTATGTCCCTTCCTGCCCACCAGTGAAGTCTCATGTGGGGATTTTCTGTTAAAGTATGTGGTCATGTGTCTTTCAGTTTTGAGCTTTCATGGATGGATTTTGCTCTGTTAGAGAGAACCTTTCCTTTACCTGGTTGCAAATCCCTACCCTGTTATCACAAGACAGTTAACTATCTAATCACACAGTTTTATTGCATGCTTAGCCATGAAACGCCCCATACTGCCAGATGCTGCAACAGACTGTATTGGGGAAATAATAACAAGGCAATTCAGAAGGCTCGTCTCAGCTGCTGGGTAATTTAGTGACCAGGCTGTTCTGTAATTTTGTTGTCACTGTGGCTCTGTGGATTTGGCTGGGAAGAACTGTGTCAACACACGTGCCTTATGCTGTGACGGACTGCGTGTTGTACAGCAGCTTTGCATGGGAGGAATCAGTACACGTGATAATTAGGGGACTCTGCTCGTTTCTGTATATTATTAGTCAGGGTGGACCTATGCAAGGGGACTAATCACTGGTTTCCTTTCTGACTGGTTCATTGGAGAGACCAAACACAAAAACTGTAGCAGCAGAGGCTGATTCTTCTCCTTTCCCCCTAGAACTGGTCTCTCCAGGGGAGGGTTGATGAAGATGAACAGTGTGAGGATAGTGGAAAATATGGGATGGGAACTGTTTATCTGGGCAGGGCAAAAAGTAACCCCCTAGAGTTCTGGCAGATTAACACTTCTGCAAGCACCAGGATTTGTTGAAAAGAGGAAGACAGAGAATATATTAAACCATCTGTTTCCCTCTTGCAGTACACTGTAGGGCTGGAACAGAGATGAGTGTGTCTCCTTGTTCATCACTCCTACCTAACCGTGAGAGATGGGAGATTGAGTACTGGCAAGAGACATTTAAAGACTAGTGACATTAAGCCATAGCCTCAGTAAATTCATATTTGCTAGCAAAGGAGGAATAGCAGTATACAAGAGATGTGCAAGGGAGACATTTTCATTCCATCAGTCCTTGTCTTTGCACTCCATGCCTCAGCATGAGCTCAGACAGGGCCATCAGCTTTCTCCAACTGTCTGGGTATGATTTGGGTTTGAACCATCCCTCTTCTTCCCCCAGCTCAGACCGTTTCCCTCTCTCTCAGTAACAGCATAGCATAGTCCAGGCTTGAGCAGTAATGTAAGGCACTAGCAGGTGATGAGGTTAAATAGTGTTCAGGCTCAGGGCTGAGCTTGAGTCTTCAGCTAGCATGATGGTATTAGTGTGCCTCCTGGGGACCTGTGCAAGTGGTGGTGGTGGAAAGACATACACACAGGCAGAATGGGAAAGCAGAACGTGCATATGGCAACATGACAGCACACATGAGTTTGTGCGAGGCCGCATGCATGTGATGGTATATGAGTGTGTGTGGCTGGGCAGCTGTGTGGAAGTAGGTGTGAGTGATAGAGGCATGGAATGGGTGTGTAAATTTGAGACTCTCGGGGAGAGAGAGAGACTACATGAGTCTTGTGTTTTTCTTGGGGGCTCAGGGAGTTAATCCAAAAATGCCTGTACTTCTGAGAGCTAGGGCCCATGTGTAGGTAGAGGGTACCCATCCACTGCACTGTGGTCCTGCATGAGATGAAGATAACATTGAGAAAAGATGCAGGGTATGCTAACGGCTTACCATTTATTGTGACTTCTGTATTCCATCTCTGACTTTTAGCAGCAGAGCAAGAGGGAAGGAGGCGTCATTCTGGAGGCTGTTGTGTGTCAGTAACTGTTGTATTGCACGGTGTGAAGGAACACAAAGCAGCCTCAGTGCAAGATGCATGTTGAAAACACCACCAATAGCATCAGCTGGGACCTTTGACCAAAGGGACTATTAGGAAGAATTTTGTTCAGGCAGGTAGACAGGAATGGCTTCATTAAAGATGTGAAGAGATGTCTCGAGCTGCCTGGGAAAATCCACTTCACTGGGAGTTGAGGTTGATGGCATAACTCCCCCTTGCTCCACTGTCATTCCTGAGGGAAAGCTGAGCTCTAATGCCTTTTATGAAAGATGGTGGTGGTTGCTTGCTTAAAAAGAGGTTACTTGCTTAAAAAGAGGTAGCTTGGCCTGTTCTGGCTGTTTTGTTGTCTCACCTGCTTGTAGGATGGTATCCTGGGCATTTTCTTATTGTGGGACAAGGCCTTTTTTCTCTCGTATGAGCTGAGTGGTCCCAGCCTGGGAACAAAAGATGCCAGCCCCTACTTGCAATGCCCTTCTCCAGAGTGTTTAGGGCAGTAGTAAATCAGTGACCAGAAACCTGCCTCCAGCTGTGCTGCTCATTCATAACCCAAGCCTCAAATTGGCTACTGGGCCCTGAGTATCTAACCTACTAAAAGGATGCCTCACCTTGTCTCTGTGCTGTGGCAGACAGATGGGCAGGGCATCCTGGTGCACACGGGCCCTGCAAAACTTGTACTTGTGAAATCACATATGTACAGGATGTGGAATACCTGGGTACGTTGGCACTGTTGCACATCAAAGGTTGCCTGCCCTCTGTGACAGGGGCAGTGAGTGCACCCTGCGTGCTCGTGGCCTGAGGCCATGGAGGCCTGCAGGCAGGTGGCCTCTCCATCTCATGGCAGTACGTGCTTATGCCCAGCAGCTCAGGCAGCAGCACCCGGCAGTGTACAGCAGTCAGCAGAGGCTCAGCCCTAGCACTGCGCAGAAGGCAGAAAAAAAGTGTAGGGGAGTATGAGGGCAAATTGACTACCAACATAAGGAACAGTTCCCTCAGCTTTATTGAGCTGCCCTGGAGGAAGTATCAGCTTTGCAGGACCTATTCTTCTCCCAAAATGACTATAAAGGTTATTGCTTAGTTGCATTTTTATATCTCTGTTCTCACACTTTCTTCATCTGGACAACATGAGAAAGGAAAGGCGTCAAAGAAGGCCTCCAGCTTTATCCAGATATCAGATGAGGAGTATGTATGTTCAGAGGCTCTAGAACCTTTAAGGTAAGTACTGGATATGCTGGGAACAATGGAAATTACGGGAGGAGGCTTCCACATTTCAAAAAGGAAATGAACTGCCTGGTTGTTAACGTTTAAATTAGATGGGAGGTACAAGAACAAAGAGGTGGAAATTAGGAGGCTGTTTGGCATTTGAGAGATGAAGGTTCAATTTCCTGTTGTGTAACGCACAGCCTGTGTGATGTGGGACAGGTCATTCAGTCCCCTGCTGTCCAAGTTCACTGTCGCGATACGGCAATGGCATCGCCCTTACAGAAGCATTAAGAATGCTAATACTCTCTCATGAGGCACTGAGACATCACAGAAAGAAAACAAGAAAACAGAGGTACCTGAAATGAAATATGTCCATGTAACTCACCCCAACAGTATCAGAAACCATTCAGTGCAAAGGGTCCAGATGATGGTCTAGATGCTAGACTGTGGGCAGTTAAATAGGAGCTGTTTCTTGCTCAGTGCTTTGACAGTGCCTAGCAAATCACAGACTGTTCTTGGTTGGTTCCTAGACATTAGTATATTCTTAAATAATCATCCACTGAAATTCCTCTGGTAAAAGTGAATGAGCTCACATTTCTCTACTTCTGCTTCTCCTGCGAGGGCACAGTCCAGCACGCAGAGAGAAGTGCCCCTTACAGCTACAATGGAGCACAAATGCTGTGCATGCACATGCACAGAGTTAAGGAATTCACACTTGTTTATTGGTAAAGCTGCTGCTTGCAGCTGGAATGAGGTGGTATGTCACCATGCCGCTTTTTTTTATTGTGGAGATAACTAGGCTTTCACTTTTTGGAGCAAACAGCTCTGCTTAGAGAGCTCTGATGATCTCGGCAAGCATTGCCACTGCTGCTGGGTTTCTGCAAGCACCTGCTGATTTAGGAGCTGCTGCTTCTCTGAAAAACACAGTATAACACATCAGCTGGTTGGCCCCATCTTGCTTCTGTGACTTGTCTTCTGCGTCATGGCTCCCAGTGAGCTCAGCACAAGCAGGGATGCCTGACGGGCAAGTCAGTAGAAAGCTGTCTCCTGGCCAGCAGCAGATGCTTCATCACAGCAATTCATGATGGGGGCACAGCTGGGGATGTGCTGCAGCTCCCTGCACTTTTCAAGGCCACATGGTGCTCCCTCATGATTTACTGGCCTAACAAAGTCTTGGAAAGGCAAGAACGTGTAGTTATCCCTCAACCTGTGTCCCCTGTGCTTTCTCACTGTGGTGCTGCCACTTGTATGCGTATTTGTTGAATCTCCCGCTGCTTTCCCTTTGAAGTTCTGCACCACAGGACCAATCTGTCAAATGAATGTTGGTCTAATATGAAGTGATGCAGATCTCTATCTTCACATACAGAATGGGAATATGCACACTCACAGAAACACTGTGCCGTCATCATTGTACGCTCTGATTTGAGCTCTGGACAGGCAAGCCAAGACAGTGCTGCACGGTAGGTGCTGGTGATGCTGCTAGATGGTGAGGGTAGAGAATTTCAAATCCCTGCTAGCATGCAGAGATCTGAGATGGAATCTTTTGGGAAGAATAAGAACATGAATTTCCTTAATTCATTTATCTCGCTAACAGTCACTTGTAGAAGTCTTTTATTATTATCTTGAAAGTTCTCATCTGTTTTTTGCTCTACTACTACCAAGCAACAATGAGTTCCAGATGTTAGTAAGTAGGCACACTATGACACACAAATGCAATTAATACAACTACATTGAGTGCTTTCCCATTCCTGTGTTTTGGGTCATTGAACAGCAGCACGTGATTCACGCTTGAGATATTAGAAGTATTCCTGGTTTTGAAATGGCAGAGATCAAATAGCATGTCCCCAGTGGCTTAGCACTAGAGGGGGGCAGTATTCCCTTCTCAGGCATCAGGGTATTTAAGGCTGCTTCTCTGTTACGTGCCTACAGTCAGAAATAGACCTCTGTTTCTGTCGTCTTCTCCCTAGCTCTCCTCTCTTCCCTCCTTATAGCTGTAATAGCTTCAATGGGTTTTGAATTCAAGCTTTCAATATCCCATGGCCAAACCTCTGCAGATAGCATGGAGAATTGGTTTCCATGCCTCAGATGCTGGCTTTTGGGGAGCGCATTGATGCATTGTGCTGAGCGAGGAAATGGGCCGAACTAAAACTAACCTGGGAATATCAGCTGACTCTGGTGTTTCTGTGGAAGAAGCTAAGAGGGCTGGTGGTGGCCCTGATTAGTTACCCTGCTGGGTTTTAAACTCATTTGTGGATTAAGAATTTAGTGGAAACTGTATGTCCTGGGCTTTGTGCAAATCAAACTACAAGCTAGGCCAGCTTCAAGATTACTGGTGTGCTGAATAAATTGTGTTGCTGCGGCTGCAAGTGGGCACATAATTCTAAATGTTTGGCACTCAATTGTTAGGAGCAGCAGCACCAACAAAATACAGCACCAAGAAGAGGAAAGAGTTTAGAGTGGGATGGAATGCCACCCACTTTGTGATTTCTGGCTGCTGCTTCCAGCTGTGTTCACACACACGCACACATGTGACTCGCAGGTGATGGACATGTAGCCCTGCCTGGCAAGTGATGCAGCACATACGTGCTCCTCGTGTCTCCGTGTAGCTTTTCCAGCATTACAGCTTCTGCAGGCCCAGCGGGGTCCTCACCAACCCCATTGTTGTTCTTTGTGGTGGGTTGCTGCTGGGAGAGCATCCTGGAGCTCACGCAGGGGACCACCTGGGCGGATTAGCAAAGCTTTTTTCCCACGGATTGTCTTGCTACAGAGCCAGTCTGTATCCGTGACAGGTTTACTCTACTATCAAACCCTCAAGAGACTTGCATGACCACTTAGACTATAAATCTGCTCCTTTAATACATTTAGTCCTTAGCTAGTCATTTCTCTCCTGTGATGTTTCTTATCTCTTTTCTTCACTTCTCTGCTTCAAAGTTGCCATTAGTCCTGACTTCCCAACCCCCCCGCCCCTTTTTTTCCTTCTGTTTTTCTCTTGTTCTGTTTTTTGCCTGAGCAGTTTAATTACTATGCTGGGGTTTTGGTCCTGCCACAGGGTGGACATGTTGCCTTTCCTTTCCTCCTTACCTCCAACCTTAAGATGCTTGTGCAGGCACAAAAGGGAACACCAGGACTAGATGGAAGCATTTTAAACTTATTTATAATGCAGCTTTACTGCAGCCCTCTTCTGGTTTCCTTTTCAGGAATGAAATATGTGTCGATTTCTCTTTTCGACTAGCTTGTCATATTTTGCATCTTTCTGTGCTCCTACTAGCAAGGTGAAATGTCCTCATGCTGGCCTGCAGGGAGCAAGGGAAGGGGACCGGGAAGGGGACCAGGAAGTTGTTATGGAGAATCCTCCACAGTTCAATCACAAGAGATGCTGGCACCTTTATGTTTCTAACAGTTTGTAATGTTTGGAGGTTTTTTTTCCTGGAATCTGAAAAGTAGGCCATACTGATGGGTTTGGAGTCCTAGAGAAAATATTTCAGCCTCATGTCCTACTAACTCTTCTGCCTCTTCAAAAGACTCAGGGGAAATGATCTCACAGACCACCTACCCCCTAGGGGTCTGAGAGCCTACCTGGCAAGAGGCCAGAAATATCTTGTTTCCAAAGGTTTGCACATTTAATCCATCAAAATAAGGGAGTTAAATTGCTGTATACATCATGTGCAGGGGGGTTGCACTAGATAACTTTTAAAGATCCCTTCCAACCCAAACTATGCTATAATTCTATGTGTCTCTCTGAGTGTACACGTGGCCAACAATGGGTTCCTACACAGCTGCACGCACCAGTCACAGACACAGAAACGAATAACCCTATGCCCACATGCAAAGCAGGGAGAAGTGGTTGAAGGAGAATTACCTGGTCCTAATGGGGATAAGGTGAAGAACAAAGAGTGTCCCCTGTGCCCGCCTGTGGAGCTGAGGTGTCTGGGGAAGAGAAATGAGGTGGTAGCCACATGCTGGCAATGACAGTGGAGCAGCTTTCATTGAAACCAGAGCTGTGCTGGGGCTAAGTCAGCTTGAGCCCATCAAAGAATGTCTACTGTACTGTGAACCTCTCTCCTCAATGCAGGGCACCGCATAAAGCCACCATCTGTCCTAATGCAATGTGTGTTTTTAACAGCATCAGCATCCACAATGAATTTGTAGAGATTTCTCATTTAACCCCCTTGGCATGGCTTACTAGTCATTGTTTTGCTTTCAGATAACACAGCAAAAGGAAATTTCGTCCATGTTCTCTGTTGCTGGCCCTGATTTGGATCGGATATTTACACCATTTGGAACGGAATGAGGGAGGCAGTCATTTCCCGGTTTCACTGCCGCTCTTTTTTGTAAGAGGCAGGCGCTGGGGGATTGCCATACCTGGATCACTGTGTTCAGGAGTGAGTTACTGGTCTAATAACACAGTCTTTGGCATTGGCCAGAGGAAGCTATTTCAGTAAAGCAGAGAATGGCAGTCCTTCTACACAGGGAAAGCAGTAAATTGCAACATTGCTTGAAGAAAGAGCAGTGAGACCTCCAGGATGAACTGGCAGAGTAGCGTTTTGCAGGAGCTGCTGGTTTTTAGCAGCAAGTCTCTTTTGACTTAACAGGCCACAGGGCAGATTGTACACAAAAGAAATTGAATCTGGGATCATGGAGCCTGACTTAGTGAGCATGTCGTTTCTGGGCTCTGAAAACCTGCTTTGCAAGTGTTAGTTTCTCTCTCATGGAATATCCTGCATCTCTTTTCCTGTAACCTTTGGGAAGCAAAAATAAATTTTAAATTTTATGTACATTGCACAAAGAGTAAAAAAAAAAAAAAATCATCTTTATGTGACCCAAATGTCTTCCCCCAAATCAAAATGACTTGGCTGCAAAGTCTAGTATTTTCTGTCATTCCAGCTGGGCAAAACTGCCCTTCTGTTTTTCAGAATAAGATAAGGCTCATGTCTAGCCAGCTTGGCTAGATGGCTTGAACAGATACAGATGTCTAAAATTTTGCCTAAAGTCTTGTGTTTCTCCATAGTTGGTTCTAACCTTTCTAAAGTTCATATCCAGAAGTGATTAGCAAGGGCTTTTAGGTAGAATTGAAACCGTTCAAATTTGGTTCCCAGTCACTGAATTTTGGATCTCAAGACCACTGCAGGTACAGGTCTAAATCTTGGCTATCCTGATGTACCCGACCAAAGTAACTGGGAAAGGGAAGGTTAGAGTGATAAAAAGAAACTCTTTCTGTTCCTACATTTGTCAAAAAGTTTGGAGAATATTCTAAAAACAAGTGGATACTAAAGTATTGTTAACAGGGATAGCTCTTTTTTTTTAATATCTGAAAAACACATAGTGCCTGATGATCACTATCATAAATTCATTATATTCTACCTCTCAGACAGTCTTTCTCATTAGTAGATCCCAGGGCTCAGCTGCAAATGTAATGCCCACATCTGCAAAAAGCTAAGCAGCCTATCTGTATTTGCAAGCTGGTATCTGCTGTTTCATCTCTGTTGCATAGCCTTGATATAGTTTCCATAGGTGATCCTATGCCAGACTGCTGCAGCTGTGCCCAGGTTCATGTGTCCTGGGTTCATGTATTCGTAAGCCTCTCTTGGCCTGCCTAGGCTGTTTGCCTCATTTATTTTTCCTCCCTTTGCCCGGTTGGGTGTATTTTTTTGCTCTTTCCACAGAAGCTGGGCCTTTGCTGTGGTTGCTGCAAGCCATGGAGCCAGTCCTCACTGCTCCATAGCCAAAGCCCACCTTTTACCAGAGAGCGCTCTGGCTTTGTAGGCAGCGTGACTTTACAGTCCCCTTCCTCAGGGAACCACAACACCTAAAGGAAAGTTATACACAGAGATACTGTAAAGATTCAGAAGTCCCAGGAACTCTTTCCATTAACTAGCACTGGTATGTGCAGGCACGGTGAAATAATACCTGCCCCTCTACCTTTCCCTGCAGCCATCCAAGCACACTGTGATCCTGTTCCCATCGCAGAAGTCGTGCAGCCTTTCTGTTTTGCCCTTCCTCTCCAAATGACCAAGGAAATGCTCTTGCTTTTATAACAACGGGTTACGTCTGCAGTATGTCCCCACTGTTGCCTCACCAAGTTAGGTGCTCTGTTTCTTGCTTCCCAATTCTAGTCTTCGTTTTGATGTGGAGAACTGGCTTGCCTTAGGCAGCAGCCAGTTGATTTTCTTTTGTGCTCCGTTTGAGAGGACACCATCAAAATTTAATGGGCCTCCTTTGTTATCATTGTCACCTTCTGTGAATTTTCATTCAACTTAGATGCAGAAAAACCTGAAACAGAAAATATAAAACAAATAAAACAGAGAAGGTATCAGAGCCTCTCATTAAAACAGAGCTTGAAGTTTTCCACTAATACTCGAGCCTTTAGGATCAAACAGGGTTTGTAAGCTTCACACAGACAGATTACCCAAATGGTTGCTGCAACTGGCATGTATGCACTTCATCATCCACTGACGCATGTATTACTTGATCTGGAATGCAAATATTGGTTGGCACTCCCAGAAACGGGAAAGTGTGTGCACAGTGGGTGCAAATGCAAATAGCATCCCTTGGAGAAATGACCGTAAAGCTGCCTGTGGTCATGGAAACCACTTCTGTCTTCCCTCCCCTTCCAGCACAGTGGGACTGGAACAGTTTGTTCTCGCAGTAGCTGTCTTGTGCTCAGTCTGAGAGCTCTTGTGAAGCCGAATGCGGCCAGCCTTTGTGCTTCACTGTGCTTTCAGCGGCAGGCCACATACAGTTAACAGTCTTCCCCTCACCCCACCAAAGCCCCTTCAAAGAGAAAATTAGATCAAAGTTTTATCAGTTCCCTGTGTTTGAGAGTAACACATGCCAGGATTAATAGTTCTCAATTTTTCAGAAATATTAAAATTTGGTCTCTATTGTCAGGACAATAAATCTTTTACCCTGCAAGTTCATCTTGCTCTGAGAACGACCGAGCGATTACTGACCCCAATTACACAATTAAATCTTTGAAATAATACTGTTTGATATTAAACAATTACATTTCTCATATGAAAATATCACCATTCTCTTGCCAGCTAAGAGGGTATTAATAATGCATCTACACAGATTCTATTGTGTGTTAATAATGAATGTCTACAAAACCTCATAGGATGCTAATACTGCATGTACCCGCAAAGCTCTATAGGGTGCTAATAGACACCCACAAGGCGCTAGGAAATGCAAATAGTGAATCCAGAGCAAGGAAATGGTATTCCCTGTCCATTCTGGTCTCCAATATTGCATTCTGCTCCAGGCAACAGAGCATCATAGGAGGACTTGAAGAAAGTTCAGATTTGAGCAGCAGGAGTGGCCAGATGCTCAGGAGATCGATTTGAGGGACAAGGGAAACAGCTGTATGTGGCTTGTTGAGGTCTAAGATGTGCGAGTGGTAACCATCAGAAGTTATGTTTGAGGTCCACTAAGGATCAGAGGATTTTGGCCCCGACCTCAGTGGGATTTGGTTTGGAGAGTGTGAGGATTTACAGGGCACACACGGCTCTAATCAGAGATCAAAATGGAAATGTGGAAGGTGTTGGTATGTTGAGCTAGAAAGTGGTATGAAACCCTCAATGGATCTGCAAAACACGAGTGTGCCAGGCTATTTTCCTCCCTGGATGCAATAATTAAAAGCAACAAAATTGCACTGAGAACGATGGAAACCATCTGGAAGAGCTTAGGTACTGAGATCTGAAATATGTGAGGTCCTGAAAAGATGAAGTAGTCTCATTGCTGGCAACAGTTAAAACCAGTCTGGACTGGGCTGCAGGAGAAGCACTGAAGGGAATGTTACAGGCCTGGCTCCACTGGTGCTGAACTAGGTGACATAAATGGTCACTTCTGCCTGTGCTGTCCTTGGTTATGTCATGACTGTGTATGCTTAAAAATCCTGTTAAGAGTGAATGCTGGTTAACAAGTATCAACAAAACTTTAACAGTAATATTTACCTTCCATTTGTTCTGGAGTGCTGAAATACATGAGTCTTTGTCTCTGAACTTGATGTAAAAATAAGCAACTCTGCAGCATGTTGTTGGATGACAACCATGTGGCTCTACAAGTCCCTGCCAAGAAGCAAGTAATTCAAACCTATGAAGTGGAGGTTACTTGGTAATTATGGAAATAAGTCCTTTATTCTTCACACTGCTTCTTGAGCACTGCAAGCACAGCAACTTCTCTTTTTAGTGCCAAACAATATTTTAAGATGCATCAAAGGAAAAATCCTATACAAATTTGTTCTAGTCTTACAGAGCAGGTAAGCTTTTCCTGTTGCCATAGAGAGGGTTCATTCCTGTGAGTGAACCTGGCTGTATGGCACTGACTGTTCCTCGAGTTTTTCCTTGCAGCATATGTTGGAGCAAGCAGTGACTTGCTTGGCAAGGCATTTGGTCATGCCATTCGGCACGCTCAGCAGTGACGGTAACTCTTTCTGGTTGGATGGTGCTCACCTCAGTGCCCCATGCTTGGTGGAGCCTTCTGAGACAGGCTGGCAAAGGCAGCACACAAAGGCAATGTATTCACTGTGCAGCACTGTTTGCATGAGAGAGTGACTTAGGGAGAACATAACCCCTGACCAAGAGAGTTGGGAAAGCAGAACAAACCAGAAAAAAAAAAAACTCCAAACAAACCTTCAGACAAGTCCCTTAGGAACAGACTGGGGCACCATGTAACAAAAAAAAACTATTTGTTTCAACTATAAAACACTTCTTTTGTGGTCTCTTCTGTGTGTATTGTAGTGAATATAATGATTGGCAGGAATGTTCATGGGAACAGTGAATTTTATGTAAATATTAGAGACTATTTGCAGGAAGCAAAATTTGAACTCATAAAAAGTCGTATTCTCTATGGAAGCCTGATCCTAAAGGTTACTCAGAAAACAGAAATATACAATGGGATTTACTGCATATATTTAACAAAAGTATATCTAACCTAGCTCCAATTTTGAATATCGACTATCTGGGGACAGTTTGTGGACAAACGATATGCTGAGAATTATTTACCAAGACAAGTCAGCAAATAATTGCAAATGACAAATAAATTTGAGAAAATTACAAACTGCTTGTGGACAATTCATGAACAGAAGCGAGGCAAAATTAATCAGATAAATTATTCACAATGAATGAATCTCTCAGCTCTAATTAAAACTCTGTAGGGTATTAATAATACATGCCCAGAGAACCACAAACAGAATCGTATAACCAAAAGCATCCGTCTGTGTCTGCATCGCAGACCTTGCCATCCTATAAGAGGGTGTTGCTGTTACCAACATTTCTCAACATCTTTTTGTGTTTGAACATTGGTTTTGGTCGCAGCTGATAAAACCCTCTTTGCACAGAGTGCGTGTGGTTAGTGTGGTGGGTTTCTCCACTGATGTTTGCGGTGCATGGGATCATTCCTTCTGCCTTTTTTGTTGCTGCTTTTCCAGCCCTAGGGGAATTCCTGGGGAATACGCAAAGTATTACCTCGGCTTATCTGAAGTTGTTAAGGCTTTTCTTTCCCGAGTGTCGCAAATTATTTTTTTTCCCAAGATACTGGTACAAGCAAACACCTAAGGGTTTAATCCTGAAAATGCCTCAGGAGTGGGAACCAGCGAAGTCCCCCAGCCTGGGGCTCCCCACACCAGCTCTGCCAGTGCCCCCCACTCCTGCCCCCCTGGCCCTTATATTGCAGTTTGGGACTCCCTGCACATGGGCCTGCGATAACTCAGTATATGCTGTCTGCTTAGAGAAAGCCTTATCCTAAAAGGGGAGGATTTTGAGGTGCTCAGTCACTGTGTGTAGCAAGAGTCCCAGCCAGAGGTAACAAGGAGAAGCTGATGGCACTAGGCTGGGCTGTGAACTGGGTGCCTGAACGTCAGTTGTGCTGCATGTTTAAAAATTCCAGCAAAATAAGGCAATTTGGCTCTTTCCCCTCCCTCACCTCTATAATTTAGCTCTGTTTTTAATAGAACTGTGTCTCTGTACTCTCAGAAACTCCCCAAACCCATTCACCCTCCTCTGATTCCCCTGCCTGACAGACAAGACCTAGTCAATCAGAAAATTGTTTAATACTTTTCCTTTTATTCCCAAGAGATGTCCTGGCCTTCTGTGTTGCTGTTCATCAGCCCCTTTTCCATCAGCCACCCCCATCCCTCGTGTCTTTTATCTGCTTAAAAACAATCACTTGCCCCTCCCCCCCCCCTTTTTTTTTTCACTTCACAAAAGAAATCAGAATTTAATAAAAGCAAGCTGCAAAATATCAGCATTAATCCCCTTGTCCTCATGGGGCTGGCGCCATGAGTCCCTGGGTCCCCTTATCAGCACCAAACTGTATTTCACCAGCTAGAACCCTTCTGATAGCATAAATACCTGCCATGCAGGTGTCTCTAGCTGACAAGATAACGCGTTATCAATCATACATCCACAATTTATGCAAAAAAGCCCATATTCCTTCTGTTTATTTCATCTCATGGTGGATGGAGAGCTGCGGAAAGGAGGGGCTGAAAAATTAAATCTTTTATGTTCCCATACACTTGAAGAGCTAAATGACACATCTCCTGCCTATACGAAGCGAAGGCCTTTCTCTCCTGTAATTCACTTATTAGGGATTGTGCAATTGTGTTGTTGCAGAAAAATGAGTACGGAGTAATTGACTGTGGAATCCCATTAAGCTTTGTCATAATGCACAGTCCCGGAGTGGGCACTGCAGAAACACCTCCGTCAAAATTACCTGCTGGAGGGAATGGTGGAGGAATGCTTACACCGGTGCAGAAGGCAGAAGATGCTTAGAGTACATCCTGCTCTTCCCTGACCACCTTAGGTGCCTGTTTCACTAGTCCATGAGGGCAGGGACATGGCCTTGTCTCCAGGAACTGCAGGGCTGACTCAGCCCTAAAGCGGTAGCCCTGTGCAGAGTGGTCAAGGGATGCTTTCCAAGAGGAGCTGTGTGGTGGCGTGGGGGGTGGCACTTGGCTTTGGCAGTGGCAAGCTTTCATCTCAAGGTGATGGTAGTAGGCTGAGCCACAACATGAGGAGGGTGCTGGTTTCCTTAAAGGAGGCAGCTTGTTGGGAGCCCTCTGGGCTAGTAGCTTGCATTCCTCCTGCAACAGCCCTCAAATGGCTATCGCCCACTGGGACTGCAAGCTGAGGGGGGTCTGCTTCAGTTCATGACCCCGCTGAAATAGTTGTGTCCTCTGACACAATTCACCACCATCAACAGGGTTTATTAAGGAATAGTACGGGTTGTGGTGAAATAGCTTTCTTCACTTTGTCTTACAGGGCAGAGTAGGACTGGGGTGGATTTTAAGCGAAGGGGATGCAGCAGGGATATAGAGGTGCATGTAGGGTCACAGATTTTCTACAGCTTTAGTTACATTATCTGAACTCTGAAGGCTAAACCGGTGCAGCCTCCGTGTCTGTAACAGGTATTGGTATAAAGATGCCTTTAACCAGTGTAGTATTTTCTGTTCAGTTTAGGGAATTAAGCTTTAATGGTAAAAGGACCCAATACAGGTCCCTGACAGTTGTTTTGATTGAAATGTCTGGCTAAGTTTTCACTGACTAAAATAGTCAGACCTGTACAGAGTACCGAATTGACCAGCTTGACCTACGCTTTGAAGTCTGATCTCAGTGGTAGCCACCATATACAGAGGACCAGTTTAAAAGGCCAAACCTTGCTAAAAAAAAAAAGAGAAAGCAAAGGAATGGTGATGCTGTGCTGTTTCCATTCCCGGGAGGTGGCATTTTCTCTGCTCCACAGCACCTTCAGTTCACGGAGTGGCTGATGATGTGTGGGGAGGGAAATAAGCAGCAAGAGCAAATGACCTCAGAGGCAGCAAAGAGCCTGGTTTCCATTGCAAATGCCCTTATTAGGATGGAAAAGGGTAGGAACAAAAAAAAAGGCAGAAAGTACAGGGCAGAAAAATGCCTAGAAAATATGTCTTTTCAGCTATTTCCATGTCAGCTGCAGCTGCTGCTAAAAGGGGTTGTGGTTCCTTAAACATATATTTAACCTTATCCTCACAAGTGTTTTCTATTCCTTAATAAATGCAGGTTTTAGAACCAACAGTGAATGCAGGTGAATCACACTGCAGCATTTATCTTGGTCTCTAATCTGTACTCAATTTGTAATGTGCTTGGAGCAGGGGCTGTATCTTTGGTCTTTGTGTGTGTAGTAGTTATCATAGCGGATTTCTGTTCTGCAAATACAGATCCCATATGCTGTCTCCATAAAAAAAAAAAAAAAAAATTAGAGATATTAATAAATCACAGTCAGGTCTGATTCTGGGAAGACCAGTTGTGTGGGAGAGGAAAAGAACAGTGGTAGTTAAACCCAAATCATAGATGTTCCTGTACACTCTTAAAGTTGTTTCCTCCTTTCAGTGTCTGCCCTTGCTACTTATTAAAAAGTAAAATGACTCCTTTAGGATGAAAGCTTGTTCTGCTGGTACTGAAGATCCCAGCTTTAAGCTCTGGGGACAGGTGTGGTATCTGCCATCACTCATAGAGCTCAGAAATCAAAACGCTTGTGCCCGTTATGTCAGTGAAAGCATCTGCCTCACCCTGACAAAGGACTCACTTGACTGGTGGGCTAGCTATAATGAATTAGCTAGCTGAGCCAGTGTCCCTTTCCTCTCTCATCAAGGATAATTAGCATTCTGTACCATCCAGGTTCCTCAAGCCGCAGGAGTTCCCACCTTTGCACTGAGGTGCTATGAGAAGATCAGCTCTATCCCTAGACCCTCCAATTTTCCGTGTTACAACTGATGTCACTTGCCAGACCTCTACCTTTTTTTCACCCTTGGGACCTTTCTGTGAAGACACCTGTCTTCTTCGATTAGGACAGTTCCCTGTGGGGACATGGAGATGTATGGATCATGTCTGCCACAGTTTCCATCTCCAAACTATGACACGTCATCGATCAGCAACTTACTGCTTTTGTGTCTCCTCTCTCAGTCATTAATGACCTTGATGGACACCTTCCGCTGTAGAAGTGTGTTGCACTGACGTGTTTTTACAGCACTGAAAAACATACCTGTGGTGCTATTAGAAGCCTCCTGTTTCTTGTCCAACACTGAAATTTTTGCTATATCCATAGTGAGAGAGAACATTAGCATGAATGAACATGATGGAGGGCTATAAAGTTTTTATTATCACAATTTTAGGCTGTTCATCTTATGAGTGGCAAACTAACTCCTTGGGAGGGAAGTGCTTTGGAAAGTACTCTCTGAGCAGTTTGAGGAGGAATCCCAGTGGGGACAGAGAGAGGAAGGACAAGAGAATTTGTGTTGTTCATAAAAGCAGAATAAAGGCAGTTTGCCGTAAGCCTCAGCTACATTCAGGTAGTGTGAAGTTGTTGTCTTGAACTGGCCTGCCCTGGTATAATGAAGAACAATATTTAGCCTCTTAGACATCCTATTTTGGGACTGGGTAATGTAATTAATAAAAAGCTGCTTGCACAATACGGAGCACATCTGCCATAGCACGTGTACATATTCTGGATTTGGAGATGAATGGACTCTGAATGTGTAAGCACTTTTCCTGTATTTACTCCCCTTGCCCCTCCTCCCGCTTGAAAAAAGACAATTTCTGTGCATCTTTCCCTAGTCTCTGGACTGTGACTTTCAGACAGGTTTGGATAAGTCTGTGTGGGTGTGGGTTGTTTTGTCACTTATTACCAGGGCACTGCAGAGCTCTCTGAGTTTAAATTTATGTGTTCCGGCTTTTATTGCTGTGCCACTTGGCTCTTTTGAATTATCTCAGTCACCAAATGAATTTTATAGTCCATTGGGGGCTGTCCATGCTTGTTAAGGTGATATTTCCATCTCCAGTGTGCCGTGGAATCTCATCCGCCACGCAGTGATCACTTCTACCTGCCAGCTTCCTATCGCTTCTTCAAGAAACACCACTGCTCCTTGGAGACTCATGCAGTTGTGGGATCGGTTGTGTGGGGGGCGTCTGGAAAAACATCCAACTCACAGTGCACAACAGGACACAACTTTTGCTCAGGAAAGAGGTGAAATAGATGCTGTTGCAGTGTTGGGCTTGTGCCAGCTGTCAAGCTGGCTCTGTTTGGTGCAGAGAACCAGCAAGGTATGGCTTTTGGGTACTGTGCACCCTTGGGCCCCGCTTCAGGGATTTCATGTGCATCGCTCAGTAAAAAGGGATTATCAAGCAGAGGAGGCAGCCCCACAGTAGGTGGCTGCAGAAAT
Source organism: Tetrax tetrax (assembly GCA_009806455.1). Lineage (NCBI taxonomy): Eukaryota > Metazoa > Chordata > Aves > Otidiformes > Otididae > Tetrax > Tetrax tetrax. Next base: position 679,808 of record WHYT01017917.1, on the reverse strand, counting down.
GGCAGGGACCTGGGCATATACAGGGCTTCAGCTGCAGGAACCACAGACTCCACTGTGACATGGTGTTCTGCTTATGGTGCCGGGCACTTTCACCTGGGCCTGACTGGCAAAAGGATGTTTGACTCTTTATAGGGTTTCTCATGGCACAGGCTCGAATGGCTTGGCTTTAGTGAAGACTCCATCTTTGTGCAGAGGTCCTTCCTGTGCTTTTGTGTCAGGGGCACCAATATGGTGTTCCATCATGGTGCAGATGGACACTCAGACAAGACCTGGACTTTTCTTGCTTTGTTGCTTTTCCTCCTGATGCCATTCTTTTGCTCTCCCTCTTCTGGAGGGGTTCTCATTTTGTGAATGGCTCCCCAGTGTTGCTTTACCGTTGTCTAAGTTGTGGGAGCATTTTGGTTGTCAAAGTTTTGGGAGCATTTTGGAGAGAGTTCCTGATGCCCTGCATCAGGTCTCATATCACAGCAGATCTGCATGGTGGGAGAGGCAGTGAGGAATTTATCACTCTGCTGTGATGAATGCTCAGAACTTGATATGGTGCTGCAGTGTGTGGAGTCATCCAAGGACAGACCTAACGGCTCGGAGTCCTAGAAGGGATCACAAAAGTCTCTCCCTCCAGCTCTGCGTCCAGAAGTCCAGCACCGTCTTCCCTCTTTCCCAGGAGACTTTACCTCTTCCCAGTGTTTCTCCTAGGAGCCCTGCAGGTACATTGGCATTGCTGTTTAGATGTCTCAAAACAACCATCTCTGTCTTGGAACCTCTTACCTGTTTTGCTCGAGACCGCTACCAAGAAGTCATTTGTATGCCCTTTGTGCCCCTTGCTGGAATGGCAGGTCAGCAGCCCATGTACTTCTGCAGTCCTGGGAGCACACAGCTAGAGAGATTGCTGTTTTTCAGCAGCAGTATGTTATCCATCACATAAGCAAGATACTGGTTGTGCTTCAGATCATCTGAGGTTCTTAGATTTTTTCCTCATTGATCCCCTTAGCAGAAATCCTCCAGGAATAAACCACTGGAAGATAACTTGGCAGTTTCTTTTTCCTGCGCAAAGGGCTCCTGATGGTATTTCTCCATGAGTTTCTGCTGGACTTAATGTGATGTTGTTTTCTTTCTCCACTCCTTCGTAAACTGCTAATCAATGATGTATTGCAGCTGTTTCCACGATTCATTTTCCTAAGCCTGTCGTAAGGCTAATTGGTTTTCAGTTTAAGACCTAGATATTGCAAATTACTATGTGTGGGCGCTTTGCAGGATCCAGGCCCCAAATTTTCATTCTCCACTGTCATTAGCTGTGTTAGAGTCCGTGTTAATCCCTCTCCAGCTAACTGTCTTCATACAGCAATTTAACCACTTCCTCTTTCCTCTTTACATACCTCTTTCTGCTGGGTTGGGCTGAGTTTCTGTGTGGCCCTTGTGGCAGCCATTGCATCTCTCCTACTGAGTGCAAATAAAAGCAAATTATAAACAAAATAAAGCTCCTTTTCTTCCTATTCTGTCCCTCCGAAAAAAAAAAAATAATTCTGTAAGGAGTTATCATGTCCATCATTTAACTAAACTGTGCATATCTAACGTTTTTAATCTCCCCTCATAAATCAATCCCTCCAGGCCCTTATCTAGTTCAGTTGTCTGGAAATTAAAAAATAAAATAGAGCTTACAATAGAAAGAAGTCTGAAATGTCTTTTTGGGTGAGGGACAGGAGCAGGAGAGGAAGGGAGTGAGTGGTAGCAAATAGTACTTGGTATTTTATTACCCCTTCCATCTAAGAATCTCAATGTACTCTGCAAACAGGATTGAATGAAGGGTCAGTGTGTCCTCTGTGAGGCTGGGAAGTCTTGCCACAAATCTGTGTCAACCAGCATCTGTCCTTTTGAAGCACGTGCAGCTGTTGGAATTGCTCAGCCACTGCAGGGATAGAAGGCATTTCTTTGTGCTCTAGGAAATTAGCTTCTACCTGTTTCAGTTGGAGGTGGAGAGGAGATTTCCCTTTAGGAGTAGAAGGCCTCTGAAAGAGATAAGAAATTCCAACCACTTTTAATAAAGGTAACTGGATTAAATGCAAATGCATTATAAATGCTCTGTATTTTAGTAGCAGGACAATTCAGACATGGAAAGACAAAGCAATATGTCCAGCATCCTGCAGTAAACTACAGGCAGAAAGAGGGAATCTTCATCAGTTGCTTTGACTGCAGAGCAACCCTTCTTCCTGCAAGTATCAGCAAGTTTTCCCTACTTGTGGCCAGCAGCATGAAATTTGGGCTGTACAGCTAGGGATTCGATTGAATGGCTTTATCAGAAATTCCAGATTTGCTTACAGGCACCGAGGGAACAGTCTCTCTCAGGAGATTTCCACTACTTCCTGCCTCAAGGAAGATTGTTTTCAAGGAAGATGAGAGCAGCTGTCTTTCTGGTGGTATCTTGGCATTCCACACTGGGTGCCCACAGCTCCGGGAAGGCACGCTGGCCTGCCCTGAGATGAGCTAGCAGAAGGTACTAGAATTTTTTCAGGTTTGGCCAAATTTCTCAATGTAGGCTTGCATTTGTTCTTCTCTTACCCTTAATGTTTCAACCAATCCCCAATAATTATCTCTCAGATTCATCCTTCCCCTCCATCCTGATTCCCCTTAACTGCTCTTTCAGATTAGGAAACATCCTTTAAGTCTCTCTCTCTTCCTCATTAAATCTTCTTTTTATTTTTTTTTTATCTTCATCTCCTCCTTCCTAGACTGTCACTAAATTAAAAAGGAAAAAAAAAAAGTGAAGAAAAGCTCTTTAATGTGTTTTTAAAAACTCTTTGAAAATGATACCGTCTGTGTTGCTTCTCTCTGTGTGTCTCTTGCTGTATCTATTTATTTATTTATTTTTGCAGACTAAACTAAAAATTGGCTTATTGATAAAAGTCACAGTGGCTGCTGTTTGCTGATGATTAGGTGCAAAGAAGAGGCTTTACCCAGTTAAGATGGGTAAATATGCAAAAGATGCTATTTAAATTGAAAGGACAGGCTAATAATGTGCATTCCTCCTCCCTCCAGTACCCCAGATCACAGGTACAGATGTCCAGGAAAAAGACTGGACTAGAATCCAAAGATAAAAGCAAACTTTACCCAGAAATGTGCACTTAACCCCATGCACTGATTCCAGAAAGTGCTGATGTCTCCAGGCCCTTGAGAAATGTTCTGGTTGCTAGCAGACTGCAAATTGCAGCATCTCAGTGCTCATGACTTCCATTAGTCAGCGCTAGATAGGAAACGGTACAGAAGAGTGGCTTCTTACCCAATGGGAGCCGGAAATGGGATGTTCTTTGTCAAAAAGAAAAAAGTAGCACTTTGCTGGTTTGAAATACATGAGGACCCAGACCAAAACATCTTCTCAAACTACCCGTAAGTTTGAGAAATGACAGCATTGGTGGACAAGGGATGGGCAACGGATATCATCTACCTGGACTTGTGCAAAGCTTTTGACACTCTCCCGCACGACATCCTTCTCTCTAAACTAGAGAGGCATGGGTTTGACAGATGGACCACTCGGTGGATAAGGAGTTGGCTGGATGGCCGCACTCAGAGAGTGGTGGTCAACGGCTCAATGTCCAAGTGGAGACTGGTCACGAGTGGCATCCCTCAGGGGTTCGTGTTGGGCCCGGCCCTGTTCAACATCTTTGTCGGCAATATGGGCAATATGGGTGCTGAGTGCACCCTCAGCAAGTTCGCCGATGACACCAAGCTGTGTGGTGCCGTCGACACGCTCGAAGGGAGGGATGCCATCCAGAGGGACCTGGACAGGCTAGAGAGATGGGCCCGTGCCAACCTCATGAAGTTCAAAAAGGCCAAGTCCAAGGTCCTGCACCTGGGTCGTGGCAATCCCGGGCACAAATACAGACTGGGCGGAGAATGGATGGAGAGCAGCCCTGAGGAGAAGGACTTGGGAGTGCTGGTGGACGAGAGGCTCAACATGAGCCGGCAATGCGCCCTTGCAGCCCAGAAGGCCAACC